>JAQBSW010005240.1:0-59570 GCA_029291075.1 Eudiplozoon nipponicum
CATCACTATCACCGCAAAGCATTACACCAGCGTAATATACTGTTGCAACACTTTCGCATAGTCACAGATGTCATAGTTATATATAGGCTTTAAAGGAATACTCGGTTGCATGTTGCTAGTGGAATAATAACACTGTGTTAGCCTGAGTTCTGTTTACTGGCTTGTCCGGTATTCGACGCTCGAGCAAAACTATCGATTTCGGAGCCATACAAGCACAAACAATCAAGCCATCGTTAAGGTCCAGTCTCCAATGTCGATTCACAGAAAAACAATAAGCTCAGAAGTGCAAATTACAAAACAAATAGTGCACCTACTTCTGGTAGAGGCTGCATCAGAAGCACCATTGCTGTTGCCAACATTCAGAGAGGCTTTAGAATGCCTACCATAGCGAATCACTGGCCAACGAGATGACATAGCTGTGTTTTGTCCACGAGATGCCTTCCCTTTGGCCAACGGATGCTCACCTGTCGACATGTCATAATGTACCACAGGAGTGCCTGAACGCAAACAATCCTCCGAGAGGCTATCCGATTCATTACCTAAATTTAGTTGTATACAAAATTAAAACAAAGGAAAAGTTGTTGATTATAACATTTTTTCATCAAAAAATAACATAACAGGAAGTTTAAGATGCCTGTAGCAAAAGATCAAAAGGTACTCTATATAATATTAATCACGTAATTGAGCCTCGTCGCTAAACTCTTCAAGGAATAGCGAAGTCAACAGGAAGGCAACTGAGCTCATGAGTGCGAAAATTTTGCTCTAGTGCTAAGGATGATGCGTGACCAGTTGTCATTTACCAGACTATCCCTGGAGCTTGTGTATTTTAACACGACCTGAGGCGTTGACCATCTAGGACACTTTAACTGGATCCCTTCAACATCAACAGATTTCATAAAATGTTGCCGGCACGCGATGTTTCTGGTTTAATCTAAAACAAATATTTATATTTATTGTTTGTAGTTGTACATTCTATAAACTAGCGCTTTAGCAACTAGTTACTTAAGAGTATTGCTTCTTTGTCTATAACGGAATTGTTATGTTGGATGCTGACGCAGCGGACGTTCGGTTCCTGTATGTTGCAGTAGTTTCTCAATTAAAAATCTAAGTTACCTGCGACGCAAGAACCACCATCAAACAACAGCCATCTTCCGTTTATCTGTAATCTTTTTTGATACACCATATTCAGATTCTATACGATGAATGTACTTATGAAATACGAACAAATGCAGGGGTTTGAACAGATGAAATTTATACTTCAGATGAAGCAATCCACGATAGTACAGTCAATGTATCTTCACACCACAGAGTGGTGGAATAGCATAAAATTACCTTTTCAAGACTACAAGTAATGTTCATAATTGTCTAGAAAAATTGTAGACAATATTCACGTAAGGCAACAAATATATGCGACTTATAGGCGAAATGGCCCCGTTTCAGCTTTTACTAAACCATATATTCAATACGAGGATGTCCATGATAGGTCAAAACGCATCAGTGCGTGTGAGCGAAAAAAGTGAAACCGCGGTGAAAACGGATAGAAGAACAAAGACAATGTCATTAAAACAGTTCATCTTGGACACAAACAAAATTTCAACAGCAATTCAGCATTAATAAGTAGGTTTTAATAAAAATACTCAATTTAAGACCATAATACAAATCGCGAGTCATTCACGCACACGAAATTATTGATTTTTTTACATTTGTGAGATGGCTGCTTCAGATTTCCGAATAAATTTGATAACATACTAATAGCACTGTCAGTAGTACAATAGCTACTGCTAATACTACAACTACTAATAATAAAAATAATATCAATACAACTCTTACTACTATTACTAATACTATTTCTACTGCTACTATAAATATTATTTATAATATTACTATTACTACGGCTAATTCTACTCATTCTACTACTGTCACTAATACCTACACTTCCTCCAGAGCTACTACTACTATTACTACCAATTGGGGTCTTAGTCTACTACATGAACGACAGAAGGCATTGCCTCCTTGAAACTGGAGCATACATTTCGCCACCATATGCACAATAAAACTCCTTGTTGCCTTTGTTGGTCTGCGAGTAGTACAATGGAAGCCTTGAATTTTCAGTCACTTTGCTCTAGGAACTTCGTTTGGAAAATCTTATCTCCATTAATGCATGCGAATAATTACAGGTTTTGGATAAATATATTCTAATTAAATATTTTATAATTTCCATTCCTTTTATTATTATAAATTATGAGCGACAAATGGCTTAAAACTTTTGAAAATGTAGCCTTATTCGCGGCTTCGCTAAAAACAAAATATTTTCGATGTGACGCCAATTTATGCTAGCACAATTGTAGAAAAACTCACATATCTATTTTGTATCAACAAAAACCAGCTAGTTAAAATAGAGATGAAAGTTATAATAAGCGAAAGAACGGAAACACAAGTTAGAATTAGCTAAATATGTACATATATAAACAAGCACAAATATGCCTTTATAAGACAGACAGCATACCAACTAGCAAAGCCACGTTAATTTAAAGGTGTATAAGGTCAAAAATGATGATATATATATATATATATATATATATATATATATATATTTATCATATTCAGTATAAAATAAACGTTCCATCAGATAGAGAGTCAATTTATTCAGTAGACCGTTTGGCACTCTTCAAGTACTATACAGGTTTACTGCGGGCGGGACTCGAACCGGGGCACATTGGCTTCGCAGTCTAAGACTTCGTTCACTGCCAAAACCGTGCCGTATATTACACGCAATTTCTATCATATGCCAAATTGTGGTTTTGGTTAGGCTTTTCTTCACATAGAATCTATTTAGTACTAAATAGCCATCCTCAATCTTTAACTATGCAACAGATACCATGATACACACATATATATATAATGGATTGTATAATGATTCAAACGTAATTCATAAATTAGTCTGGTTTGTCCATATTGTTTAAGCATCAAGTACTTACCAGAATCGCCGAACACGGGACACATAAGGTTCCATCTTGCAACTCATTCACTACACCACCCAAGACGCGCCCTAAATGCAATTTCCAGTTATATACGACCTAGTGTTTCTTGGTCAGTTTTTCCTATAGGTTGAACCTAATTGGCATCGCTTGCGGCATATAGTTCCAACTAGCCAATGATTATTTATCATTATAGATCAAACACAATGCCAAATTGGGAAATGATATCGACATGATGAATTATTATAACAAGATATTTTTGTACAAAAATATTTTATACTGACACAATATATATAAAAAATATCCAGCCACAACATTAAAATTCAATGTCACTTTCCTAGGTGGTATAGGGTTTGTTCTATAATCGTAGAGCGGGGGTAGCCACGAATAACCTTAGGTCTAAAGCGATATCAAATGGACTTCACCTAAAAGAAAAATTAGCCAAGAAAAATAATTTAGTATTTAACGAAAAAATGCAGGTAGTATGCGGCTTGGGTGACGCAGTTGACAAGCTGCAAGTCTCTGACATCTATGTTTTCGAATTTGAGCCGCGGTGGCGAATAATCTTGGACGTAATTGACGCGTAGACTTTGAAGGCAAAACCAATCTTCTTGATAACTTGAACTTCTTATCAAATGCAACGTTTAGTTTATATCGACTATCTCTCTCTCTCTCTCTCTATATATATATATATATATATATATATATATATATATATATATATATATATATTGGTCGATTAAGTTAAACAGTGCATTAGATTAAAAATACAATTTATCTGTAAGATGATGATTTAGTCCTTACTGAGCAACTCCTCGAGAGTAGATAAAATTGTTTTGGACAGAAATTCCTACCAGGACTCGACCGATGCTCAACTAAATCATGACTGGCAAGACATATAAGCTGATATAAATGTGATGAATATACGCAATCCACTAGTTTCTTGCGCAAGGAGGATTTTCAAGTTCCGAACAATATTGTCGTTATTTATCTTCTTGCCAGCAGCAATTCTCTTTAATATAAACAAATTCATAAAAGTCAATTAATACATTGTTGCTTCGCTAGGAAGCTTGTTTTTTAACAACAGGCTAGTTTAAACTTTCGGTTCAAAATGATATTAAAGAGTCTTCCTGAAGCGACGGCTGATAGAATTCATCAATTACACAATAAAACCGTCGTTTATTGCACGGTTGATGATAACAATGCTTTGAACCAGTTTAGCGAGCTTGGGATAAACACCAGTCCAAGTGCAACTGGCCTGTCGTACAGCATGGTAAAACTACCGTCAGCCGCACGTACCGAAGCCCTTCGACCTTCCACAGTCATCATTCGAGCACGATGGCAAATTGACTAATGAGGAACAAACTACCATGCATATGAAAGAGATGAAAAAGCGGATATGCTATGAAGATATTTACGTCACGCACAATGCACAAATTCTATTACCTAGGGAATGTTGTAAGTCTGAGCGTAGAGATTTGGCAGTTTATGCTGATCCGCAGTCACGACTACCAACAAGATGTACAAAATCATTCTCTTTATTGGTACGATAACTGTCATAAATGACAGATCCGGACTGACTAATTTGGCTCGTGTGCCGAAAAAGAATTCAGGTTCAGCGTATACGTTTGCGTTAGAGTACATTATACAACACTGACCACAACAAGCTTACGTAACTTCAACTTTAATTTGGTGCGGAGCTAGACGTGTATACCATTAAAGATTTCCCTACTTCACACTCCCGCTGTTCGAATATTTGCTTGTTTTACATTTGGAAAACGTGAAAGAAATAATTATATTATTCACTAAAAATTTTTGTACTTGTTGATTGCAGGTAAAGAGATATAATCGTTATAAAAGCTTGTATTGCAACAAAATGAGTGAATCGGAGAAAAAAATGATCGGCAAATTACACAGGATAATTAAATTTTCGTTAAAAAGATCAAATTATGCATATTCACATAACAGTGCAGAAGGCAATCCAGAGAAGTAAAATGTATAGGACACAATTAAACGCAAGAGCCACTTATCAGATTTATAAAACACTGGATTTAAACGCTGTGGACTGATCTCCATCAGTAAATTATCTCTGGAGCTCCGATGTTAACTAAGGAGATGCATCATTACATTTCACTAATGGATTGGTATTCTGTCATGCAATCAGTAACAGAAGGAACGATTGATTATTCTAATTGAAAAAAAACACGATTTACATAATATTAGTGATGTCTGTTTGCCAATTAAAAGAAAAACACTGATGTTTCTAATCGCGAATTTTACCAACAAACATAAAAAAATTCTTTAAATAAAGTTTAGAAGCTTGGAGTAACCAGTCGTCACACAACATAGCTAAACAACAGTCAATCGCACGTACTGACGTGTTTCGACCTTCCATGACCATCATCAGAGTACGACGGAAAACTGACTAGCGAGGATCAAACCGCAAAGCAAAATAAGATATGCGGCCCTCACCTCTCGTAGTCTCGCATACACCTTACTTGACAGGAAATGTCGGCTGCACCATTTCTATGCAGTCACGAGCATAAACTTTTTTTTTAGCATTCGCCACATATAAATAGGAAATAAAATTAAACAATCAATGATTGCGCGGGAGGTGGTAACAATTCTTTAAATCAATTTGCGAGCTTGAAGTAAACACCAATCACATTTTATTTAACCAGTCTACGGAAAACAGCAAAACTACCGCCAGTCGGACGCACTGACGCGTTGCGACCTTCCATGATCATCAGATTACGACGGCAAACTGACTATCGAGTACCAAACCGCATTGAATATATATGGAAATCAAAGTCAGATATGCAGCTCTCACCTCTAACAATCACGCAAACATTGAACTTGACTGGAAATGTCGGCTGCACAATTTCTATGCAGTCACGAACATTACCTTTTTGCAGCTTTCGCCATCCATTCATATATAGGCAATACAATTTAACAATAATTGATTGCGCGGGTGGTGGTAACAATTCTTTAAATCAAGTTTGCGTGCTTGAAGTAAACACCAATCACACAGTATTTAACCAGTCGTCGAACAACAAGCTACCGTCAGTCACACGTACTGACGCGTTTCAACCTTTCACGATCATCTGCATTAAACAAAACATTAATAGGGGAAATCATAAAATTAACGATTTCTCTCGTTAAAGCACAATCAAAATTAGAACAATAAAGGAAAAAAAGTAGTCAATATTAAGAAATTGACGGAGTTATAATTTTATTTGATGTTAAAACTGTCAAATGAAGCAAATATTATTTATAATGCTGTTACATGTTTAACAATGTTTTATCAAAGTTTGCATGTTAAAACACAGAAATAATTTTCTCAAATCGATAAGTACGAACGAAAAAAAACCGTATTTTAACAATTATTCTACCCATACACTAAAAGAGCCAAATTCCATCAACTAATGCAGCGAAGACTACGGGGAATTGCTGTGTGGTCATGTTGAGAGTCAATTTCCAGAAATCGTATGACATCAAGTTCTTAGAGAACCATCCGTGTGAGAGACTGAAATTTCTGCTGACGCAAGTGTCTACATGAACAATACGTGTGCTTGCATGAACGCTAGATTTAACAATAAATAAATTGTTCAAAGCTCAGTAATCGATGCCATAAAAAACAGAATCTAAAAAGACTTCGGAAGCTTAATATAAAAACCGTTTAAATTAGTTTCCCTTCAAATGGAATTATTTTTAATAAATTACCGGTCTTTTTATTTTAACTGAAAAAAAATGAGAATGGATGTTAATACCATATGAAAATAGCTTACATGCATAGATATTTTATCAAATAAAAACTTAGAACAAGATGAAATACTTTGTATTTTTTCGGTTAAGCAGACAATATGTCAAAGCAAATAGCTTTGGTGATACTTATATCAAGTTTGCGCGTTTGAGCTAGGCACCAATCCCACTGTATCTAACCAGTCGCAAAGATAGCCCCGGTTAACGATGGTGGACATTTATCAAAAAACGACCAAATAGACCAATAAATTCGTTAATTTTGTTCTTGAGTAATGCTTCCTGATGCTCGGCTGTTAATGTTGCAGGTACATCGATTTCAAAAACCGCCCGATCACTGACATCTAAATAGGGTCATCTAACGGGTCTTCACAGCTAAAAGAGGACCAACAGTATAATTAACTCGAAGATCTTTGGCGTGGGGCTTAGTAAAACAGCCGTTCTCATGTGCAAAATAAGCAGATTCAAAAACACTCTCACTTCCCTTTAAGTATTTACAAATCAAAGTGGTAATATTGTTTCGAAAAGCAAAAGACAGCAAATTGAGACAGGGAGAGTGTAACAAGGGAAAACGAGCAGTCATTTGCACGCATCAAAGCCCAAACGTACTTTTTACACTTGCTTAAATAACACTGATATTTGTTAATCAACAGCGATTCTTGAAGTCAAGATTATTTTGTGCTAATGCATCTAATAGGGATCTTAAGGACAAAATAGTTTAAAAATACATGCGATGTTTCAATGTGTTGCGCAATTGAAGTTGCTTATTTACCATTCGATTTGATACGGCCGTTTGCAAAATTCTTTCAATAAAGTTATTAATCGTCTAGTTGATCGGCCACTTAAACATGTATATTCTAAAATAAAACATGATATCGACATTAATTGCCGTTTTGCACTTATTATCGATAGCGGGAATTGTGCTAACTTATGTAACACGTACACTCAAAGCATAATCTTCATTCTTCTATGCAGAAAGTGGCATTCGATGAATTTCTTTTCGTTTCTACACTGGCATTTTCCTTTTTAATTCCTCTTTTAATAATTCAGTTATTTACTTTTGCAGACTATCAATAATACATTAAACTTTTTTTCTTTGTTAATATTCATCATCTTTCAAATCAGAACATTTGTATCAATTTTTCAATAACAGCCGCTGATCGTTGACAATTTATATTGAAATAACATAAAACTGGTATAATATTAGATCTGTCAAAGCCAGGTTGGTTTATGGTATTTTTTTCAATCTACCACAACCCATTTATTCAATGGCAAATCCAGAAAAGATAATTGTCTTTCTTCTTTTCTGACAATAAATTGAAAATTTAAACGAAGACTCAACATCAAGAGACACCATAATCTTACTTTTTTAAAATTTATACCGTGAATTGTGTGAGCAAACCTAAAGGAATCGGAGATCGAAGAAATAATTATTAATGTGCGCAATGGTTCCAGTATATGGACTAACCATTTAACGAATCCGTTGAACGGAAAATTGATCATTGATAAAATTGGTCTCATTTTTACTTATTTAGTATTCCAAGGCTCTACTTAGGATGATAAAGTTTATCGCCCAACAAAGAAGAAAAAAGAAGCAGCATTTACACAAACATTTAATGCAGCTAAACAATATAAGTTACATCATCCGTATTTACCAGAAATTAAATAAAAACAATCGTTTATGACGACCTCAAACATTATTTAGCACAATACATGCGCAAGTTGTCAATCAACTTATTTGAGCAGATCGACCAGACGATTAATACATACAACAAAAAAAGTCTACTGGAATTAAGAGCTCGGTGTCTGCATTAATGGTGAATACACGTCTGCAGTAGAAACCTCATACGCATTTTTATCACTCATTATCATGAAGAAACATACCAAATGTAATAACAGAAATGTTGAAATCAATGTAGCTCTGTGGATAATCAAGTTGTAGCATAATTCATGCGGGTAGAACAGGCATGTTGGGGTATTCGTGCTGAACTGGAGGTGAAGCACGTAAATGACTCGAGGTCTAACTGTTTCAAATTCTCTTCCAGGTTTAAGACCCTGTTTTTGACAATTTCGAAATTATATGCACCGCTTTATTTGTAGATTTTTGAGGTGGAAATTGTACTACGGATTATATACAATCTAGTACTCCTCAAAGCATTTTGATGGTAATCCGAGTCGTCCGTTGCTACTACATGCACTTATATACCCGATTCAACCTCTTTTACCTTTGATTTCGTTTACCTTCCCGTTTAACAATTTTTTGGTAACACAAAGAATAAGGAGTTTGATTCTTGGCGTATGAACATTTATTAAAATTAAGCTAGGTACTCGCATTGTTGCATAACATGAGCGACCGCTATCCATCATACTATAGCCGAACCGTTCTCATAGTCCACCTTCTGTACTGCAGGCCCATTCCAGTCTACCCAATCTGGCTAGAACGACTGCCAAATCAGTAACGCCTATTGTAATAGGATATAGAGACTTAAATACAAATTCTTCAACAAACACAAATAACCTCAATGCAGAATGAGTTATTAGTTCCTGCATAAATAAATTACAAGGAAGAGAAGCAATCAGCTGCAACGAAAATTGACTGGATTCATCTAAACGTGTAACACAGCCGTCTGAAATGAACGTTACGTGTCCTGAGCAAATAACTCATGGTTTTCTTTATTGCGTAACCACCTCTCATGCAAAGGCCCCAACAGCATTAACCAATGTCACTTCGATTCATTTGCCAACGTAAAGCAGAATAGACACGGCAGAATCACCAATGCAGTGGGAAATACCTGTTAAACCACCACAAATTACCCCATCATTCTATAACCGACTCATGCCCACAGTCTGTCTTTTACACTGTAAGTCTACTCCCGTTTAACCAATTTGGCTAGAACGACTGTCCCTGCCCCTACGAAAAAGGCATGACGAGCGAGTTATGCGTTGATACTTGGATTTAGAGACTGAAAATAGCGAAGCATTCTTGGTTTATATAGCCTCAATTTACAATTTTTTGGAAAATAATTCAATAAACGATGTGATAAAATCACGAAAGCAAAGTTCACACAAGAAATTTACAAATAGTATCAATGCGACAATCTTTTACTCTTTACGCAAAGCTAGGTGACATTATAATAGAGGTATCGCTTTAATAAAGATATACACAGCATATACCTGTAGCACAACATTTAAACAGCAAAACGGAGTTAACATTTTTACCGCTTATATCTTGGGTTGCGAAAATTAAGCACAAAATTACATTAAATTAGTAGATCTCAGAAGATGTAACGCATTAGTTATTGTGTGCATCCAATTAATAAACACACAGCATATATACCTATAGCTAAAAGCTAAATAGGCAAACAGTAAAACAGTGCACCTTTAAATAAAGCCATCAAAATTTATATGAAATTAATTAACTATGCACTGATGCAGTCACTCTAACTGCATTACTACACTTTCCTCAACATCGGCGGAGAAGACTGATACACCGTAGTGTGCAACTAAAACAAAAACCACGGCTCACCATCTTTGATCAACCTGATTGGTCATTCTCGTAGGCCGTCATTTACCAGTCGCCGAGCAGATAGCCTCAATGGCCAAAGTACTGCTGGTCTTTTCACAACAAAGATTCAAAACATCAATAATTAGCGCATGTTTATTGACTTCGTCAGTGCGTATAGAATACTAACACCAATCGAAAGTCACTTGTTTGGGGCATGTAACATGACTGGCAGACAACTGTGCTATATGGATAGATGAATCCAGTCAATTTTTGTGGCATTTGAACATGAATTGCAGAAAGCTGTGTTGCCCAGACGCATCGTTGCCGAACTGGAGTCAGGTAGCTGCTTACCGATCTTAATTACGTTTTGTTTACTCGGAGATTGATAACACATTTTTCTTCTTTTTGTAGAAACACTATTTGTATTTAAACCAAGGCTACTTTCCTAATTTAAACACCATCCTCATTATATAAAAGCACTGTGCAATGTAGAAGGCAATTCATCCAGTAGGCAGGTTTCATCCTTATTGAGAAATTCTGAAACACTGTACAGAAACTACAGCGGGAGGGCGAGAACCTGAGCACGTCTGCTTCGGAGGCTGTGATTCTAGCCACCAAACCACCTTGCCGCATGCTACAATATATATATATATATATATATATATATATATATATCAGACAAAATCCTTGGCTTAAACAATTGTTATCACCACCCATGCAAGCAATGGTCGTTTACTCATATAAATCTTCATATTGGCCTCTAAATCCTATTATCAAAGCGTGACTCGTTTGTCATACCTTCTTCATTGGGACTGGTGCACTCGTTTTTATCCGAATTATTTAGACTTGAATGGGTCCGCAGTACAGAAGATAGTTTATAGGCACAAGTCGGTTTTAGGGGGATGGAGCGTTTTGTGGTGGTTCAAAAGGCGGCTCAGCCAGATCTTTTCTGCTTTACGTTGGTGAATGAAACGGGCGATATTGGCTAATGTTGTTGAGGCCAATGTATGAGACGCCAATACGTAATGAAGAAAACCAGGAGTGCACTCGACACCTTTGTACAGGATAAATCCAGTCATTTACCTGGGACATGCAACGTGAATTGCAGACAGCTGTGCTTAATGCATAGATGATTCCAGTCAATTTTCTTTGTATTTTAACAGTTTTTGCAGAAGGCTGTGCTGACTAGGCGCGTCGTGGCGAGTTGAAGTCAAGTAGCGGATTACCAATCGTACTTGTAATTTGATTATCTAAATAATTGACAGTTGGCAGCAGGACTCCATGAAGCACCACCTTTGCTTCTGGATCACAATTGAAGATAACGACAGTTTTCGATTCCTTTTATCTTCAAATCGAACGGGATGCACAATTATTGACCACAATTAATGGTTTTGCTGTAGCTAGACTTCATTTTCTGCAAGCAGAACAGAATCGTCAGGATCAAAATAACAAATCTAGCTAATTATTTCTGAAGCACGCATAGACTAGTAACAGCCAAACGCATTTGACAGCAAATCGATATCAAATGTATTTCGTGCTTACAAGAGACTCGCCAATACGAGCTGGTATTACGCCCCAAGCCCACTGTACATTTGGCCAACTAACATAGGTCAGTTGGACGATGCACTTTCCCGTTCTGGGATATTTAGTCACATTGCTTGAGAAACTATATGAAGTTGACTACTACCAAATAAATAAATACATATACGTATATAGTAAAAACTCCACCTAACTTGTCCATATTTTTTAAACAAATATACAGTGGGCTTCTGGCGTAGATACTACTCCATTTGCACATGTGACTATGACTTTTGTTCATGTCAATCTTGGTATATTCTTCCGATCGTATTTAAACTAACTTTTTGCTTGGTGCGCCATACAAAAGATAACTTTGCACACATTTTAGTTATCCACACGAAGAATACATAACTCATTATTAGCCAGCAATATATAAAAAATTGAAACGTATAAGCAAAGTTCCATAGACAAACTAGCAGTGTTGCACAGCTTGAGAAAAGTAGCTGCACCAAGGCAAATACGTGCGTAAATGGCGGAAGATACCGCTCTGTCTAGTATCACTTCAGATCAGGCAAAAGAAAAGGCAGCATGTTCTATTTCACGGTTATAGTCATTCTCTGTAATAGCCTGAGTAGTTTGGCTAGCAGATTTTGAAAACAGCTATCAGAGACAGTGCACCAGCCAACTCAATTTGTGTCTTTCATCCAGGAGATGGCACATCAAAGCTAGGTCAACAAATCGTTCAAGACGAACTTGATGCCAATTGGCAAAACGCTTTCGTGACAACAAAGGAATTTAGGAATACTACTATCACAGGACACAAAATTTGCATCCTTATGACCAGATCGTGAAGTTTGTACTGTGTTGTGTTGCCTGAGGATGGTGCTGGAAAGTAGGCACCGAAACGTCGCCAGGACCCATACGATAGTCCGAATAGATATCTCAAAATGATGGTATGAAACAGACATTACACAAGATAAGGAATGTGTTAATGCATTATTATAGTATAGTAGCAAGGCATAACATTGAATATTTGGTCGAATTAAGTAGCGATCACTGTAGAATATTTACTACTACTACTACTACCACTACTATTACTGCTACTACTACTACTACTACTACCACTACTACCACTACCACTACTACCACTACCACTACTACTACTACTACAACTACTACAACAACAACTACTACTACTACTACTACTACTACTACTACTACCACCACCACCACCACCACGCAGCGTTACACCAGCACAATACACTGATGCTTTACTGCCGCATAACCATAAAATTCGTAGTTATGTGTGGGCCGTACGTGAATACTAGGGTGTCCATTCCCATATGTTCATGGTCAGCACTAACAAAACGCGCAAATTTTCAAATAAGCTGAATAACTGCATTAAAATCATTTTGCGCCATCTTAAATCACACCAGAAATACCCAATTACGATTAGACAACAGACAAAATCTTTTAGGCGATGTAAACAATAAAGGTATAAGATATCAATTTAAGATTCATTTCCGCAGCAATCACATATTCTTGCATCGAGACTGACGTCATGTGCTATTCCTGTGGCATAGAATTCTGAAACCTGGCACAAAATAGTATGGGAGCTGACCGATTTGCGTTCCTATACGATTTCCGCGTTAAAAACAACATTCGTAAGACGTGAATTAATTTAAATCCAAAGTTCGCTGTTACTGAACAGATTATAATGAGTACTATGCATATTCATATAGATTCAACGCTAATTCAAACTCAACTGTGAGCAAAACCCATAAGTATAGATATACCGAATGAATTAAAAAACAAACAAACAGAAACACAGCTGGCCTAGCGCTGCCAGGAGATTTTTAGCTTTCGCTATCGACACTGGTCAACTCTTTCGCAGGAAAAATAAAAACGAAATTTTAAAGAGCTGTAGTAGCTAATATTAATTGCATAAATCTATAGGAAAATTTCTCACTATCATCAACAACGTCGCCGTTTATTTTTTATTCAAAATTTTATTTTCAAGGTTTTAAATTGATTATGTATTTTCGGATAAGTTATTTTTCAGAGCTAAGCCATTATTGATTTGAATAAATATGTACACTAATCTTTAAATCACGTTTTCGAGCTTGAACAAAACACCAATCCCATTGTATTAACCAGTGTTAGTACCATGTACCTTTAAGGTACAATAATGTTGGTATTGGTTACTAACACAATAGCCATAGTGTTAGTATCCTTTAAAGACTCGGTATATATATTATATAGTGTGAGTTAGCGTTGAAGTCGCATTGTCGTAGACTTTATATGATGTTAGCTTCACTATTGCAGGTTTACACATACGTCTAGGAGATTGTACCGTTCTATTATTCCACATTCTTCGACCAAATTATATAATGGTTAAAGGGCGTAATATCAGTTCCTACTGATGTGTCACCAGTAAGCACGAAACAAATGTGCATGAAATTATACTTTCCGTTCATGCTGCCTTTGGTTTATCCTTCTGGTCACAACTGAACTAATTTGTTACTAGGTTCGCAAAACCTAATACATACTTGCATATATATTAGTTCTTCGCAACAAACAGTATTTAACTGTAATATATTAACCAGTGGTCGGACAACATAGCAAAACTACCACCAGTAACAAGCACTGGCGTGTTTCGACCTCAATGATCATCATCACGACGGAAAATTGACTAACGAGGCTCAAACCGCAATGCATATATATATATATATATATATATATATATATATATAAAGAAAATTAGATATGCGGCTCTCACCTCTAGTAGTCTCGCGTACATTGTACTTGACCCGAAATGTCGACTACACAGTTTCTACTCAGATATGAACATTAACTTGTTGCAGCTTTCGCCACATATATGATCAGGTAATACAATTGAACAATCAATGATTGAGCGGGTTATGGTAACAATTCTTTAAATCAAGTTTGCGAGCATCAAGTAAACATCAATCCCATTGTATATAATCAGTCGTCGAACAACATTGCAAAAGGTAGAAACGCGTCAGTACATGTGAATGACGGTAGTTTTGCCAAGTTGTTTGACGACTAGTTAAATACAATGAGACTGGCCTTTACTTCACGCTCACAAAATTGATTTAACGAAATGTTATCACCACCAGCGAAATAAACGATGGTTTAATTGTATAACCTATGCATATGTGGCGAAAGCTGGTAGAACTTAATGTTTGTGACTGATTAGAAATTATGCAGCCGAGTACAATGTATGCGAGACTACTAGAGGTGAAAGCCGCATATCGAATTTTGCCCCCCCCATATATATGCATTGCGGTTTGATCCTCGCTAGTCTGTTTTCCGTCGTACTCTGACGATGACTATGGAAGACCGAAACGCGCCAGTCCGTGCGAATTACGGTAGTTTCTATGCTGTTCGATGACCGGTTCAATACAATTAGATTGGCATTTACTTCAAGCTTGCAAGCTTGAATTAAAGAATTTATATACTATGCTGGTTTTATCAAATTTATATATACATAACTTCGAATCGGAGTTAAATATTATTTTCGCTCGAAAATTTGTGTGCAAAAAATTAATACATAGCATTGGCTGAAACATTATTTGACTGGCAGTAGTTGGGAAAGCAATGTTGAGGAAGCAAGTTGGAAATCAAAGAGCGGTGTATAGCTTTTAAATTACCGTTGAACGAGCCATTCTGGCGCGCTGTTAAACACAGCAGCCTTTTCGCTGAAAACCATTTCACACAGACATACACACACAATGACACATAACACACACGGGAATATACAAAAAGAAGAAAGTTATCGAAATCAGTAATAAGCGTGTTATTAATTATTAGTTGTGGTTTATCAAGATTATAATATCACAGGTCTAGAGTTGACGAAAATGCCAACCGACGCAGTTTTAGAGGCTTCACGTGGACACTAAAGCACCCGTTTAAGACCAAGCAGCGTTATGTGTTAGAAATGCATTATAGCCTGTTAGGTCATAAAAGGGTTGAAAATGCATTCAAGACTTAAAACGTTATTTAAAACAGGAATCGTGGCCATATAACTAGGTGGCTAAGAACAAGGGAGCGACTAAAATGTCAGAATATATGAAAATTTCAAGCCTAGTTCCACAGTAATGTCCGACACAACGATCAGTTAGTTTTGGTCAGTCGTACAAACGGTGTTATTTTAATCATTCTGGTAATATATATATATATATATATATATATATATATATATATATATATATATATATAATTAGAGTACGCATTAATACATATTTATGTAAAAATTGATGCCAAACTATACCCTTAATAATCTCGATACGTATGGCGAAAATCTTTTGGACTCACGCAGCAGCTAGGGTTCGGTGGAGAGGCCTGGCAAATTCTTCCTTAATAGCGTAGGCTCCGCTGGAACCAAACTTGCGGAAGACCTAGACATATGCTGATTTATGTATAGTTCATTGTCGCAAAAACATTGAAAATTTTCCAAAGCGAGTCGAAAAGTGCATAAAAGCACCGCACCGCTCATTCCTATTGAGGGAAGATTTCGAATAATATGTTATTCCGTTAAATATTGCACCACAACAGACTGATAAGCTTCTTTGGGCATTCAGAACCGTGTTTAGTCGCGTCAAAGAAATTGATTTCAATTCTGGTCGGAGAATGGACTTGGAAAACTGTGTTGTAAAAACTAAAAAGTGATCAAGATTTCATTCGCAACCCACACATAACTATAAACGGAATGGTTATGCGAAAGTGAAGTATTAAATGTGGATGTAATGCTGTAAAGTAGTAGTAAATTCATGATTCAGCAAAAATATTTTTCAATTTGTATTCCTAACACACACATCGGCCTTTTCAACTTAATTGTTCGGAACTCGGCAGTAGCAGGTAATGATGGAATACTTAAAATAGAGCGTCATAAATTAGGCAAAAAATGAAAAATGCAGTCTAAAAAATTTTTTAAAGTGTAAGCCAAAAATTAATGATTTCAATCGCGTATAATCGCACATTGACAATGAAAATGGTGGCGGGAAAATATCACCTAACGGTAGGATAGCTAATTAATGGAGCAGTAAAACATGCAAACAGAATAGTTTTAAAGTACACTTCAAACGGTGTAGGCATTAATTAAGTCGGCAAAAGAAATTCAGGGCAAACCAAACTTGTATCTTGAGAGCTTCAATCAAATAGCAGTCGAAATGCCGTTTTGCAATAAGATAACATCACTAGCCTAGAAAAAGTTATAGAACGATGTGTACGCGTGAGAGTGTGTTCATAAATTTGAGTTTTAATATTAGACGTTTTGAAACATTTAATTAGCGTAGTTTTTCTCGATAGTTTTGTTATGTTATGCGACGCTGGAAAAATCGATTGAAGGAATTTTTCTACGTGGTGGAAAAACAATACATAAGATTAGATGGAAATTAATTCAGAATCAGAGAACCCCGTAATTAAAACAATATGAAACGAATGCATAAAATGCAAAATACAAATGATAGAAATAAGCAACTTTAACATTTTAGGCAATTTTTGATTGTGGGAGATTATAAAAATATTTTAAATAAGTAAGGAGTTCTGAATTGAAATAAAAACTAAATGGCCGTGCAACATAGTGAAACTACAGCTCGTCACACCTATTCCGTTTCGATTTTCCATAGTACGATTTCTGTCGCGCTCTGAGAATGCACGTGGAAGGTTGAAACCTATAACTGCCAGTAGATTACCTGTTTTGTGACTAGTTAAAATAGATTTGTGTTACTTTTAAGAAATCATGGTTTAACAGTTGGGTTGTATTCGTTACGTGGAATATACAATTTATATAATAAATACTAGCTTATAGTAAAAATAAAAAAATACATTAAATAGCAAACTTCATTTCCCAGCTACACCAATTTAACCCAAATCAAGCTTTAATCAGTAGTATCGAGAATTTCCACAATTGAGATTAGAACCCAGATGCGTTTGGTTCAGGATTTTGTAATCCATTCTCGAGGCTTCTAAAAGCATACAATTTCAACTTTATAATAGCCAGACTTGGTAAGGCTGCAAATCTAATATGCTCCCATTGGTAGCTCTTTCGAAACTTTGTCAGAGTATCACATCATCAACTGACATTGTCCTAGTCACACCCTGGAGTCAATAGTTGGATCTTTGTAATGACAATAACACTGAAGGGTGTTAAAATAAAGCAAGATCTTATAGAATCAAACCTGGATAGCCTAGGCATTGTGCAAACGTGCGAATTTAAAGATTAAAAAGAATATATATATATATATATATATATATATATATATATATATATCTATCTTCTTTCCTCTTTACTGCGGCTGACTCCTTTTGGAGGATAAGCTAGCTCCATGACATTTCATGGAGTTTCCAGGAATTTGATACAAGTGGTGTCCCCTCACCACTCGATACTCTTATATATATATATATATATATATAATGTCCAGCCACACAAAAGTCAAAAGTGACTAATGTTTCACTGCCATATAACCATAAGGAGTGAAAAAAGGATGTAAATAAAAGCGAAATGATATTTTAGACAAATTATTGGTGAGATTTACGAGAGAGAGAGAGAGAGAGAGAGAGAGAAGTAGCGAGAGAAGGAACACCTATGCTACTATGAGTAATTTTATCAGGATAACTGACAGAAATGAGGCAAACTAAACCTCGCCACAACACCATTATGGCCAAGTTAGCATTCGGCCACATTCTTCTACCGAATATATAGTGGTTAAAGGGCGTATTACCGGCTCCTACTGATGAGTCGCCAGTAAGCACGAAACGAATGCGCATGAGATTATACTTTCCGTTCATGCTGCCTTTGGTTTATCCTTCTGGTCACAACTGAACTTAATATTAATTAATAGTATTAGCCAATAACGAATTGAAAATTAATTGGAGAATTTTAAGCATTGTCAAACTCCAATCAGTTTTACGTGATGACTGGTTTCGATCCACGAAGGCTAAATGAATGCCGTTTTCAACTACCAGTAGTCACACTTCAACTAAGGTCTAACACATTACTTCTAATAATCGCACTTCAAAGCAGGAGGATGAACGTATTTCTTCTTCAAAACTTGATATGGCAAGGAATGCCGAATTGTAGAAGCTGTTATTTGCCAATTCTGCCCGCAATTGAAAAAGGAAAACATGTGTACATGAACTGACTATAAAATAGCAAATCGTATTTGATTAAACATCTGCCTAGGTGTTTTTTAATCCACATTGTAATTGCATAATGCTCGCAAACAAGCTAACTGAAACCTCTGATGCTTTTTTTTCAATTTCACCATATAAAGCATAGAAAATTGAATCAAGGGAGATCTGGCGAAAAATTAATTTTAAACTGTATTTTATAACCATACTTTTAAAAGGTAATGCTACAACACTGTGTTTCTCGATTCACATCATAAGTCCTTTATACTTCAAATCAATTTTGTTAATTTCAGATAAACACCAACCCAAGATTACTTAACAAGTCGGAGAACATATGAAAAACTACCGCCAGCCACACAGATTGACGAGTTTAAATCTTACGTCGTCCTAAATGCGTAAAGGCAAATTAACTTATAACGATCAAATCGCAACGCAAATATGAGGTATGGAATAAAAGCTATGCAATTCTCACCGTTAGAGGACTCACATAGATTGAAATTCACAGGAACTTTCGGCTGCATTTTCAATACAGTAAAATTATTAACTTTATGAAATTGCGATCTTAAGATTTTTACAGCAGCACCCATATTTATGAATTACACATTGTCCAAAAACATATTAATTTTTAAATTCAAGTTTGTGGACCGGAGAAAACACCAAATCAATTTCAAACCGTCAAAGAACAGGAAAATCAACAATATTTGCACGTACTAACATACATATAAAGTAAAAAAGCGTCATAACATTAAACCCAACATAAACGATGCACAAGTTGAAAATAAATTAATTAAAGTTAATTGAAGCTCACAACCTGTATAGAATAAAATGGCAATGCTACTCAGGCAGTCGGTGAATGTCTAAACGACATTATTTGTATAGCAGACAGGAGCCAAAGTATTGTTAAAATAAACTGCAAAGGAATGTTGCAACTTTGAACTTTGTAAACAAAGAATGTCTTAACAATACAATCATTGTTAACAAAATACACAAACTCAATTAAAAATTGAAACAATGGATACAATAGCTGACTGAAAGACTTGTTCCCTGTAAAGAGAATGTTTCAGTTAATAATAATGTGTAGTACATGACAATACATGAAAAATATTTGCTATTAAATAAGATTATAATTGAAAACATTTCTATTTTAGCACACCAGCGCAAAAAATAAAACATTATAAAAGCGTAAGTGCTGCATCAACTTATGCGGTCATTGATTGATTAGAAACTGCAGAAATTATCGAAATATAACATAAAATCAAGTGTGTGGATTCGAGATATGCACCCATTTAATAAATTATAAGGCAAATACAAAATAGCAAATTTGCCTCACACACTACTAGAATAAGTCTAAAAAGAGAATGCAGACATAAAATTAAACTGCTCCAACAAGGACGCGATATACTATCCATATTCTTGATGAAATTTCAAAAATAGAAATGCAAAAAAAATAAACCTGTTGAAATTACACTAAAATCGTCGAATCATAATGTCCCATTTCGTTACTACACCTAGTTTTACCAATCATCAATGTTAACCAAAAATAGATAGATAGATAGATAGAAAAACGAAATCGACTTCTGTCAATACCAGTGGAACGCAGAACAAGAAAGTACAAACCTTTATATTTCATCACTCGAGGACGAACACAGGCAGTGAGGATTCCATTACGCACAGGCTAATGATATTGAGGCTTCAGTAATAAGGAGATAATGTCACTAGTCACTGTTTTACTTCCTTTCACAAGACTAAACCTACGGCACTGTGTTGAATCAGCACAATACACTAATGCTTCACTGCCGCAAATCCATGAAATTCAAAGTTTGGCGTTGGTTGGAAATGAACACTAGGTCGCCCATTTCTGGTGAATTTATAGTTCATTAATCATCAGATTCCATATATCAGATTGTATTGGCTGACTAGCTCCACAAATTCTTTAAATCAAGTTTGCGAGCTTGAAGTAAACAGCAATCCCATTGTATTTAACCAGTCGTCGAACAACATAACAAAACTACCGCCAGCCGCAACGCACTGCGCGTTTCGACCTTCCCAATCATCATCAGAGTACGACGGCAAACTGACTATCGAGGATCAAACCGCATTGAATATATATGGAAATCAAATTTAGATATGCGGCTCTCACCTCTAGCAGTCTCGTATATATTGAACTTGACTGGAAATGTTGGCTGCACAATTTCTATGTAACTCCACAAATGGTGGCGGCATAAAACGACATCGCCAATGTTTGCTTGCCACAACAAAATGTGCGTTTTATAAATGTTACGCATAAGGCGTCCTTTAAGGGGCGTTAACATAATATTTATTAACAACATTGACTTGGCGTAAATTTAATAGCATTTCATAACTGAAAATATCTCTATTACAAATCAACATATATCTGTTCTGTCATGCTCAGGAAGTAATCCAAATTTAATAGATACTTCATATTTAAATAAATTGGCTATCTAAACAATTTTTTTTACTGTACTATAAATGAGTTCGCCTGAAGTCGCTGTAAAATACGTACAAGGTGAAAAGAGAAATACAATATATCAATAAAATCAAATAACGAATGGATTGGTCCTATAGAAACTGTGCAGGCGACATTAACAGTCAAGTTCAGCGTATACGGGACTACCAAGTGTGAGAGTCGTAATCGCTTTTCTATACTATATAAAAGCATCGTGGTTTGGTCCTCATTAATCAATATGCTTTCATAATCGCATAATGATCGAAAAAGATCAAACACATCAGTACGCATGACGAACTGCAGGTTTTATTGTGTAACTGGTCAGATATACATTGATTGGTGATTATCTCGAGCTCGCAGTCTTGCTTCAAATTGATTTTATATTGTTTTCAAGCGAAGGATAATCGGATCTTTTAAATACTGAAACAATTCATAAAGGATTGCTAATACGACTGCTCAGAGCCAGGCGTTTGTCTGGACGTAAGTTTCAATGGCTGCACACCTGTGATAACTTACAATATCAACACAATCAATCTAGGCTATCAGCTTTTGGCTGATAAAACACAAAACTACTAATTAACTAATAACTGACAAAATACTTAATAGTTGGTGTTGAAAGGTCATGGGAAGCAAGCAAGCAAAATATTAAAAATTTAGGGCAGATAATCCTGTAATCATGTCTTACACTAGACAACATTAATTACTTCACCAGATATAAGCGCAACAACCTTTTATTAGTTTTAGCACATCTTAAATAGTGGATTAAATAAATTTATCTTAACGTATGTGAGTTAGACGCCATAAATTTGATTGTTCACGAACATGAGAAAAAACTTAGAAAAACACTATAACATTATCACGCAAGGATTTAACTAAATATAGGTATGTAGAATTAAAATAAATTAGTATGAAGTTAGTTTTTTTCAGTACAAATCAAACAAAACATAAGATAAAAAATGTATCTCCTCAAGTAGACCAATTTTGGTTTTATTTAGCACTTATCAAGTACTTGGCAGTATTGGGTGGTGTAGTGGAGTAGTTGCAAGACTACGAATTAAATGTGTCCCAGTTCGATACCATGCTCGGGAAATTTCGGCAAGTGCTTGATAGGTGACCAATACCTAAAACGAACTGCATTTGCAATCGTATGCAATGTTTAGGTTATTCTGACGGCTTACAGATAAATAAGTATAATCGAAATAGCAGAATTTGAAAATGTAGAGGTTGCCGGCATAAAAAACGTTGCACAGGATGTAATTCATCATTAAGACCTGATTCAGTCCTATTAGACCATCATAAGTATTTGACCGAATTGCCGCGTTCCAGATGAGAATTAGGGAACATGCCTCATTCTCAGTCTCTACACAGGCGACGACAAATTGCAAACAGGTTCCAGCAATATAACACCTTAAATGTTTGCTTTATTTTTCTTCAGGTGGAACCTATTTGGATCCTCTTTGGACCTAGAGTTCGAACTAACTGTGCTCTGCAAATATTCACCATGTATCTCGGTACGTTTTATATGGCAAGTATAACGAGGCAGCTTCGTTGGTCGCCTTTCGTCTAACTTGACATGGAGAACAATATAACGGTATCCAATAACAGGACAGACAATTTCATTAGAATAAACTGGCCTTAGATTGAAGCCGTTATTTAGCTAAGTTTTTGTATACCAGCATTCGCGTTCGCGAACGTCTAATGTACTACGCCTTGCGGATGAAATCAACAAAATAAAGCCACAAGAGATAAGACTAAATTACAGATCCTACTGGTTTGGACGCTGTATTTGATACTTCTAAAATTGAACTATTATCTGCGATGGACGCCTAACTAGCATACCGGGCCTCCACCTACAAGATATTTAGACGTGTTGGATATCTTAAAAGATTTTTTTAAAAAATGGCATTCATTCGAACTGCGATGTTAGCGTCTAGTCTTTTAAGATACACAACAAACTTGCGGATGCATGACCTCAAAAAATATGTTTGGCAATGCTAATATTATGTTTTACATGAAGGCAACTCTCACACAACACCAGCTGAATGAATAAAGCTAGCTTCCATTTAGCGTATGCTTCAGAATCATGGTAGACAATATTTTATTCCTTATTGGAGAACACGTTAGTTGTGGCACAATTAACGATCGAATCCGAGTTGCACTCTGATGGCGTCAACTTCTTTTCCTCGTATATGGATTAAGCCCGAAATAAACAACAGTTAAAAGCTGTCGCCAGTACAAAAGAAATTTGGATCAATTCCTGTTTCGAAGAGAACAGGGTTAGATTAGGTAAATGAACCTAGTAGCAACGTATTAGGGGTACATGCCAAGCTAAGTATAGAATAAACGCCTAATCTGCCTACATAATCGGTCAAGCAATGCGACACATATTTTACAGGCATCATATTATACAAAGTCCTCATGAAGCAGTGATAGTCGGCTTCAAACAAAGTCATACACTGCGAAGTTAACGCGAAATTGTTACACACACAAACACAACACACACACACACACACACATATATTATATATATATATATATATATATATATATATACTTCACAGCATTACATCGGTATATTATATAAGGGCTTCACTGCTGCATCAGCATGACATTCATTGCGATTTTGGTTTTAACTGAGCTCCAGGTCCTATATTCCTAGTGCCCAAAAAATTTAATACACAACCACACCATCATTACATCCAACAATACAACACTTTCTATTGACTAACGCTTTACTGGCGCATACTTATGCTATGGCTTAATTACCCGATCCGCTTTTTGACGAATACAGTTGTTATGTTTCTTCAAAATATTTCGACATCCATTGGCGGATGTCTCCTTCAGTTCACCCATCATCATAGCTTAATGTTGGATGTAGGAATGGACAACATAATATTCATTTGGAGCGCACAAATAAACGGTGACGCACAAGTTAAGCATCAACAGATTTTACTCTAGTCATGCTATTTAATTTTGTTGTTTTGTTGAATGTAGAAGAACACCCGGTCGCTCATTTATAACTCAATCGTGCACTCCTTTATATTCGCGTCCGCATTGGATAATGGTCATAGTTCATTCGTAATTTATGAGTAGAAAAATTATATTTAAGGCATTATTCATACTCACTTCAAGTGTATCCTCATAGGTAACATTGCCGATCAAAAGGTTAAACCCACCGTTTATTATCAGGCATAACAAGATATACACGGATCAACTTGAGAAGATAATTAAGCATAATTGCGGAATTTACCTCATCATTAATTATCATCACACCGAATTACAACAGCCTTTAATAACAGACAATTCACAGCCATATAACCATTAGAATAAAACATGACAAATATAACAACTTAAAACATAATATTATTAACGCGAGTGATTTCTGACGAGGATCTAATTCAGATGGAGAATTTTGCCTAGGTAACACACAGAAATGGTGCAACCATGACCTTTACGCACAATAATAGACAATACAGCATTAACCCAAAACATCGCCATTACAACTTCCTATATATGTCGTCGGATTAGACTAATCATTGCATTAAATATCAAATGCAGTTCACCTACAAAACCGATATTGACATTGTTGGACGTTCGAAAATAGCAGCCAGTTGCTCAGTACAAGAGATGTTGACACGAAATCTTTTGACTTAGAGCCATGCAATTCATTCCATGCACAACCGAAGTCATGCATGAAATGCAATTTTAAGTTTTTATACTCACACCTTCTGGCCAGCTTTATTATGGAACGTAATTGTTTGCTACTTGGAGCTTTAGGTGAAACGGGATACCCGCAAGGATCCACCTGAAAGAAAGTTGATATAAAAAACTGAAAACGGCATGACTGTGAACTAAATACTACTTGACTCACATTCTGTCTGCAGCAAATTCATATACTAATGATCAAAGCCCAATAGAGAAGACACAGTGCAGAAAAGAAAAATTATTTTTGCTAAGACAAAACATTGTGCATAATGCATCGATGTTACAACTAAACCTTGATTCAATTGCCAATAAAGTACAACAAAGTTCCACGGCGCGAACTTAGAATTATAATAATAATAATAATAACAACAACAAACAGTATTTAACAAGTATAATACTGGACGTTTTATTCAATACTGGTTACAACTGTTCAAGTTTATTGGTAATTAAATGAAAATTGATTACGCGGACGCTGATAACAATTATTTAAATCAAGGTTGCGATCTTGATATAAGCACCTTCCCATTATGTAAATAAATTTGTCAGTATAAACTAAGCATCAAAAAGGGCTACTGGGTAATTTCCCTTTCTACACTATACGATGCTTAGTTTATACTGACAAATGCATCTACACAATAGGACACGTGTATATATCAAGATCGCAACCTTGATTTAAATAAAACTTTACCAGTAAACAGAAGAATAATAAATGTCCAGGTTGAATTGTCGCATATCTAATTTTGATTTCTATATATATATATATATATATATATATATATATATATATATATATATATATAGAAATCAATGTTTTAGAGTAGAAAATGCTCTGAATAGTTTAAGCACACATAATTGGCGAAATTAAGTCTAAACAGGTAAACTGAACATCTATTGTTTCAGCTGCACAAAATAAGATCAAAATTAGGTATATCTCGTCAAATAGATGATGAAAACACAACAAGAACACGCGAAATTAGCTATTGTACAGGTATCTCCAGATAAATTAACTGATCTAATTGCAGACTTCATACGAAAAATTTAAACATGTACACAAATCAGACAATCAAGTTGAGTTGAGTGCCAAACATGTTAAATTTGAAAAATATGAAATACCGAAAAAAATAAACAGTAGCATTCTTCATCAAGCCGTAGACCAACAAAAAACAAGCACACAAAAAAAACTAACACAGAGAGCTAAAGATAACTGTCATGAACTTTGTCCTGAAATCCGAGCCAATTTGAGGCCGACAGAAATAGAGCAACACACACACACACACAAAAGATATAACAACCGAAATCAGAATTTTGTCTAATTTAAAAATGAAATCGCCAAAAAATGTATACAGCAAACGTGTATTTACCTAATATAGACAAACCGTCCCGCTATTTCAACTCGTGCAGTTTGCCGAAAACCACGACAGAAATCAATCCACCCAAAATGACCGTTGGTTTAAAGTATAAAAATTCGAAATAAGATCTTAAGCGGAGCAATCTTCCAATTGATCCTAGTTTCAAAAAACACATTTAAACATAAAAATACACAGCCATGCAAAACTTTTTTTGAGAAGTACTTGGCGAGTACCCAATAAATGCAAAATCGGCCTACTAGACGAACTGCCTTTGCTACCATAAGCAATTTTTAGTCTATACTGACGACATACATGCAAAACTTCTGCCATAAAAATTTAATTCAATATCATTACCCACGGCTAGCATGGTGTCTAGTTCACGCTGACAGATCAGATGTGACTATGTGTAAATTAAAGTCGATAGAGATGGCATATAGACTCAACCTCAATGAAGGGCTAACAAAAAACAAGAGTTAGTATAAAACAAGGACGAAACCGATCTTCTTGACTAAATCCCTTTGCTATTTTGGCAGTTTTGTTTATACTGACAATACATGCGTACTGATTTAAAGTAAAATAGGAACATCTAAATTTTCTTACTATAAACTAAGCAGTGTATAAGATAACGAAATGAAATACATCGACTAGACTGATTTCGCCCGTATTGGACACTCATCAAGTAGTTGACAAACTCAGCGCGGCCAGTATTTGCACCAGGGAGCATTTTTTGTCGGCGCGAAACTTATCCACTACTCCATTTAAGCCACGCGTTGCCTGCAACGTCCGATATACAACAGCTCAAATATTAAGACAGTCTTTTCTTCAGGTGTTCAGCCTGAAGTTCCAAATAGAAACACCGATCCTGTCAACATGACAAGCACTATGATATCTTGGAATGTAATATTTTGTTTCAATAAAATGAAAGGATCTCAAAAATCGAAAATGTGGCTTATGCTTGAAAAAACCTGGCGTACGAGAAATTCAAAATGAAATATTGCCAATAACTGAAGTTTTGTCTCATACTATGCTGTTCTGCTGTGATGTATTTCATTATAAAACTTCATCGGCGTGTGTGTTAAAGATCCCCAACATTGAATTTTATTAGCAATGTGTTGGAAATACACTTTATAAACCGATAAGCCATGTCTATATTGGGCCGTATATCCCGATTCACCACATCACCGGAAAATATAGTGTACATATGAAAGAATAATGGCATGATTCAATTAATTACACTACATTATTATATATTCACTATTTCGCACACCTTTAACAGAAGCGAAGACAACGGCAGACAGTAATGCTACATACAAATCCATAGTCATTTTTCTACCAACATCATATGACTTGAATCTGATTCATATTCACACCCGATAGATTCACTTCAGGAACAAAACTACAGAGGCCCAAATGAAACAGAATCGAGTTTAAAATAATTGATAAACATTGGAACAATTATTGACGTCAAGAGTGATGATAAAAGTTCTTTAATTCACGCTTGCAACGTTAAGATAAGCGCTAAACCCAATCTAAAATCAGTCGCAGAATATACGCCTGACTGACTTTTTTTCTCATGTATTTAAATAAAATCTGATTTGTGCTTATCTGAAGCTTATAAAATCTGTGAAAAATTGATATCTCCATAATCAATGTTTTTGTATTTGTATAACATATGTGTAGCGAAAGCTGGGAAATGTTACGTTCAAGGTCGCACAGTAAATGCACAACTGAAATATGATCTGACGTATATGATCTTCTATACTCTATATATGTATTGAAGTTTTATTCAGTTTGCCGTTGTGCTCCAACGATGACCATGCAAAGTCGATACGCTTCAGTGTATGTGACCTACGCCAATCTTATGTTGTGCAATTAGCTACATCCAATCAGATGCATGCTTATCTCACGCGTTCAAACTTGATTTTAATTCTTTAAATCAAGTTTGTGTGCTTGAAGTAAGCTCCAATCCCAATGTATTTTATAAATCGTCGAACAATATAGACAAAATACCGTCCGTTACACGTACTTTTTGCTATGTTGTTCGACGACTGGTTAAACAAAATGGGATTGGTTTTTATTTCATGCACACAGCCTTGATTTAAAGGATTGTTATCATCACTCGTGCAATCAATGATTATTTAATTGGTTTTAATTTGATTATTTATTTTAATAACGCATATATACGTGGCGATAGATGCAAAATATTATCTTAGTAACTGCATTGAAATTGTGCAGCCGACATTGCCAGTCAAACACAATGTATTCATCTATTGTTTGTTGCCGGGACCTAACTGATATGTAAATGTGTACTAGGTATTGCGCACCTAGTCAAAAATTTGTTCAAATTAGACCGAAATGACAAACGAAAGTCAGCCGGAACGAAAGTTGTAATCTCATGTGCACTTTCGTTTTGTGCATACTGGCGTCTCATTAAGAGGAGCCGATATTACGCCCTATGCCTAATATATATTTGAGTGAGGAATAAGGAGTTAACTTCGTAGAAAGTCTTCGACATTGCGAATTCAAAGCCACCTCACTATACATAATATATACCGAGCTTGTAAAAAGCACCAACATTATGTTCGCCTCTGTGATTTTGGTTTGATCCGCGTGATTCAGATTGCCGACGTGCTTTGATTATGATCATAGGAGTTTTAAAACAGTTAGCACGTTTAATTAACGATAGTTTTACATTGTTGTAATGTAATTTTAGCCATAATGACGCAGAAGGAAATGAGTCAATGCAACTTAACTTCGCTAAATTTTGACAAACTGTAGTAACGAAAGATCTGAAGCCAATCGAATAGTCCCATTCCTTAAAAATTAAATTCATTTAAGGAAACTTAACTCAACAGTATAACGTCATTTAATTTAATTAGCAAAGAAGTAGTGCAATGTATGAGAGACTACAATGGACGAGCGAAAAATATCTGAATTTTCATAAATTATATATTCATAGCGGTTTGATCCTCGCTAGTCAGTTTTCCGTCGTACAATGAAGATGATCAATCAATGATTATTCAATTGTATACTGTAGAAAGTTACTATTTGTCGTGAAAGCATAGAAATTAAGCGGCCTAAATTTCCAGTCAAGTGCGATTTATGCGACATTACTAGAGATCAAAGACGCATATCTGAATTTCAATACTGTAGACCTACACTGGGCCAGTCAGCTTGCTGTTGTGTTCTGATAATGATCATGGAAGGCGGAAACGCGTAAGTAAAAGTGACTGACGATAGATTTTTTGCCTTGCAATTGGTTAGATACGATGGGATTGGTGCTTTTATCAATCTCGCAAACTTGATTTAAATAATTGTTATCCCCACTCGCGCACTCAATGAATGTTGCCAACCATAGCGGAGGGATAGGTCGATTTCATCTCTATAATCATGAGATCTCTACAGAATATTGTACAAGCGGCGTCTACAATACTAGTATGCCTTTTCAAGAGATTGGATCTGGACTTCTGACGCAGTATGACTTGCTTGACGACAGAAAGTTAGTTAATTCTCAAGTTTATCGAGATAATTATTTTATCTTTGGATTTTCCTACCACTGGATGTGTATTAGGAGATTTACCTCTAATCGATATTTTGCCACTTAAAATTACTCGAAAGCGGCACCCAAACATCAATTTTTAGAAAAATAATGATGTTGGGTAGCCACTTTGGGAAAATATAGTACAAAGTAGTGAAAATTCTCTAGTATTAATCGCAAAATGTGCAGATCAATGAAAAACAAATCTGCATAAAGGATAACAATATAATTTGCACATAATTTTGGAGAAATTGTCCGTAAAGGCATTTCAAAATATGCCACAAAATCTGGAATTCATTTGAATTTGCAATAGGAAGCGTAGCAAAAAATTCCTCATAGGAACCCAAAATCAAAGTAGCAAGTAAGTGGTACTCGCTACAAATATCATCACGTACTTCAATAGAAAAGATTGCAACGTTTCGCTAGTATTCATCATTGTAAAGTTAACAAATCGAGAGCTCAAAATACCATTTACATGAATAGAAAGTCGTTAAAATAATTGTTAGATCAATGTTTTAAGATCTTGAATCAATTAGCGTTAATCGATTTACAATTTTCTATAAAGCCCCATATAATTACTGCAAAATCGATTTATATATATATATATATATATATATATATATATATATATATATATATATATATATATATATGCATTGCGTTTAGCGTTTTAGCCTCGATGCTACGTAGCTCGTTGTTTGCGTCATCTCTAGTCAAACTTCAAATATAGTAAAATACCCTCAAAAGATTTAAAAACAGCCTAGTGCATACGTACAAAAAGAACCCAGATGACAAATGACATACCGCAGGGTGCATATAAAAGTTCGTTAAATTGATGAGCTGTGCGACTAATTGGAGTAAAACTTGTAGCTCAAATATGTTAATATTTTAAGCGTACACCAGCAATTTTTTGCATTCTGGTGCATGAAATGTAGTCGCAGGAATTTTCAGTCTGACGACCGGAGTGCTTCGTAAATTCTTACCGAGTTTGTTGCGTTTTCCTTACCGGTACTCTATGGATAATACTGTCTCGCTATTGAAAAAAACAGATAATTATCACGTCGATTCAATCGACAATAGCCATCATTTGCCGTGCTTGCATGATAGAGTTCCATGGAAATTATAGAAGGGGATTAACAACCACACATTCATAGTATCGTAGCTTAATTCGCGCAACCATAAAAACTTTGAAGTTTTTTCGGCTAACTGAATCCTCCAGTGATCCAGTGAATGATCCTAAAGATTCAGGTCATACGATCTCAGGCTCTATTGTAGTTCTCTATGCGGAGGTCGTCTGCTAAAAGTAAATCATCGACAGTGTATTCAAAGTCAGTAAGCTAGCCAATCTATTCAATCACCACAGCTGAGGGAATGGCAGAGATAATTTCAAACACTGCATCGGCGACAAGATTAATCAAGAATAAAGCAATAAGGCATTCGAGGCAAGCGACGGAGCCAATTGCCAAAATTTAGGAAGTAAGCACCAATCACATTGAATTTAACCAGTTGTCGAACAACATAGCTAAACTACCATCAATCAGACAATCGTGAATCCACTGCTTTAATGGTTGTTCACAGGCGCAAATCTAATTCTGGCTGAATTCAGATTCAGATTGCAATACAACCATATTTGCTGGTGGATGTTAGCTTAACTGAATCAGCTGCTGAATATATATAATAGTCAAAACGGAAAGCGATGAATCTTGTGTGTGCGTCATTGCCTCATCACTTTTGTATTTTATGCAGATGTACACCAATGCCATATCAACTGTACAAGCATTCACAACGGAGTTTCTTAAATCATTCGGTTAACACGCCTACACATAAAGTATGGTTAGTATTCGTTAATAATAAAACAAGCAAACAGTCAGGCGAACAAATATGCAATGCCCTACTAAATAAATCCGTTTTAACCATTTTAATGGGCTGTAGCCGTGGGAATTTAAATACTGTGCTGCCAATGTATTCTTATGGAACACTGGCTTTCACAATGTGCCGTCACTTCTACTTTTGAGCAATACAACAAGAAAAAGAATATAGTTTTTTCAATTTCAATTATAAATCTAATATTCTGATGCCATTCATTAAATTTATCGAGTAGTTTCTCGACATACACACGGCTATCAAAAACCAAAAATACATCATGAACATAACAGTTTTATGCTTTCGCTCAACCTAATAGTTCATTTTTTCATTCCAACATGCACATAAACATATCAACCATGATATCGGCCAAAGCCTAACCCTTTTCTAGACCAGCTTTCTGTCTGTATAGTTGACTATTAAAAGGAATTGAGCATCGGAACAGCATAAATGCAATCATCTTTTCAACCGCTCTTCATTCAGTTTAAAATATTGGAATTATTATAATCAAGGTTGCGGTCTTGATTATAATAATTGTTATCACCACCCGCGCAACCAATGTTCGTTTAAAATATTGGAAGTTACTCGGATATAATGTCACCAGGGCGTGGTGGATTTCCGACCGGCAATCGGATCTCCTATAAAATACCACATGAGCCCGACGACGGCACCATGACTCGGCGTGTGTTCCCCGCCACAAAAGGGTTCAACAGCCACAGGATTACATGGACTCCTGGACAGTACCCCGTACTTCCGAATGGCGAATGAGCTCTCAACAGCCACCGGCAACCATGCAACTTATTGCTGCCTTGCAGACTGCGCTTGAATCTGCAAAGGCTAGAGGTGCGTCCTCGATCGAAAAGCCGAGTGGTGAGGGACACCACTTGTACCAAATTCCCAAGAAACTCCATGAAAATAGAGCCGGCTTATCCTCCAAAAGGAGTCAGCCGCAGTAAAGTAAAGTAAAGTAAAGTAGATATAATGACATACAAACTCAATAATTTACTTTAACGGGACTAGTCAATAATTATCCAACATCAAACAAAGACGTGTTTATTTTTATCATTCAATTTGTCTACTTTTTCAACAAATTCAAAATAGTCTTTCAAACTGTACACCGATAGGCGATTTCTCATCGGTTTCAATAGGTTAGTCAACAATTTGGCCAATTCAAGACTTTGAGTATTTGTCATTGACACAATTAGTCTTAATGGAGTACCATGTTCGGGCGTTTAAGGTACAGGGTATAATCTAGTTGGCTATGTCCCAATTGAAGTCAGTTGGCCGTGTTCTGCATGTGTGATACATCCATCTTTTAACAAGTAGATTAATTTTGTTGAAACCACCTAAAATTAAATAATATTCGAGTACATATACATAACCAATCGCGTGATTTGAATTGACTTGACCTGTTTACGAAAATTAAATTTTCAAACTTTTGGTATAGTTTGGCTCTAGACAATTACGATTGAAAAACTGACGCATCCACTTCATATTAAATCGCCTGATCAAAACTGATTTGCTACTAATTACGAATTAGCTCAAATATGACCAGAAGGATAAAACAAAGATAGTTTGAATGTTCAAGCCGTCTTTGGTCATATTTGAACTAATTTATTACTAGTTGCGTGAAACCTAATACACAATTGCATATATGCCAATTCTCCGCCACAAAAAGTAGCTAATTGTTGCTATTTCTTCAAAAAAGACTGTCTTCGTAACAAATAGAGGCTTACACTTATGGAAAGGAGTTTTGCATCCTGAAAATTAAGTAACTGAAGTAAAATTGAATTATTGTTCAATCAGTTATCTGATTCAAGAGCGAATAATGATGATAGCCAACGATGTTTCAAAACGTAGCTCGACGAAATTTTCCACAAATATCAAAATAAGACACAGTCGATGAAATCTCTTTGAATAAAGTACGTATGACTGCTTTACGAGAATTGTCCAAAGACCGTGATCGTAGTATTCTTTCACCAGACAAAGGGCCTAGATAAGTTGCCATGGATCATGATAACTATTATTCTAAGGTGAATAGTTTGATTTTGGTCCACGTTTCTAAATTGACAGTACGCACGATGCATCGGTCAAAATTTTTATTTTTATGCTTGTGAGTACATTTGCGTCTGCAAGATATGCCTTGTATAGAATAACTGGAAGGAAAATAAGCAATTTTAGGTGACGATTTCAACAGCCCACCCAAGTTAAACCTCCGAGACAGCCAAGAATGCGAAGTAAAGTGGATAGACGAGTCTGGCCAAAACACTAGTCGGTATATTATTTAAATCAAAGTTGCGGCAGAGTGGCTTAGTTGTAAGAGTCGTAAACTCCGAAGCAGATGCGCCCAGGTTCAAGCCCTGTCGGCAGCAAATTCTGGACAGTGCTTGAAGTGTTCCCGATAAGTACAAAATCGGTCCGATTTATGAATGTTCCAAATTACACAATGCTTAGTGTATAGTGAGAAATATAAATAAATAAAGAGATATATATAATGGGATTGTTTAAATTAACATCGTAACATTCACTTAATAATAAGCTTTGCTAATTTTAAAATGATTGGACTTAAGTGGTGCATAATGTACAGTCGTTGGAGGACGGTTTGAAATGTAAGCATCGTCTGAAAAAGCTACAGACGTAACCAGAAGAAGGATGATTCTAATCGATTACGCTTCTGAATCCTACATTTAAAGATTTAATATAGCATTGCGTAAGACCAATTGCGTTAAAACTGATGTAAAGAAACGCATGAACTATGAAAATTCAAGTAGGCCTATACATTTAATTATTTAGTAAGGATATCCAGAAATCCAGTGAATAGACTCTTCATTGTCACTAATGTGGAAAATTTATGTTGTGCTTTGAGTATATCGAGTAGGCAAGTTCTAGCCACAATAGCTGAAGACACAGAGCAAAAGATTGCTTTAATGCGGAACGAATTCGCTAGAACGTAGAAGAAGCTTAGTGAAGTCACCAAAAATAAAATTGTGGACAGAAACTACTCAATAAGATTAGCAAGTAACAAGTGTAGGATGTGCAATCCCATTTAATAGAAGACCAAATAATGACGAAAGGCACCCAACTAAACGACTCAACTTAAGTTACTCCTATGAGAAATCCTTCAAACGTCCAACTTTCCAAATTTGGGCACATTCAAGGCATTGTGTTATGTAATTTAAAATCCGTTCATTAAAATCATACAAATGCAGGAAAAAAATTTCAAAAATCTGATGAAAGTGAGTTTTGCAATTAAGATTACGATGTTCGTAAAGAGATGAGCAATTTTAAAAATCAGAATAAAAATTTATTGCATGATCTAGGGTTAGCATTCTAAACTACACAATACGACTAACTAATAATTTTTTATATTTCATGCGACCACATTTAAGCAATTCAAAGTCAAAAAAATCAGTCTAGCATTACAGGTCCGAAATGTGAATAGCCTTTAAAAATTAAACAAAACAACAATAAAAAGTTAGGCAAAAATAATTTTGTCCACACAAGTTAGCAATCTGGCGAAAGGATGAGACGGGTTAACCAACGAAAACCAATCAACCTGGTTAGGGGATTATTAGCATTATTACAGGTTATGCGCTGAAAATGCAGCACGCTACCAGTGAGCTCGCGCAGGAGGCCCAATTTGAGACGAGAGTGGCGGGAAGGAAAAAGCAAAATTGGCATTAAACGTACGTCTGAGCAATACAGCGGACCGGCTGTACCCAAGTGAGCGAGTAATCGCAAATCCACGCGAGCTTGGCTCACTTCCGCAAGAGGATTCGCCTTGAATTGTAAAGATTTTCCGAACCAGAAATGATTAATGCAAAACCGTAAGTTTTTTAGAATGTTTTACAGTACCAATGCATGTGGGGGTGCGTGTATGTGTGTACGTGTGTATGTATAGATAGAAAATGCAAAAGACAGGAGGGCATACATCTATAGATTAAAGACATTACGCACAAACCACATAAACTGTATACTTTAAACCAACCGGCAAAATATCGTCACAAAATCGTCGAAGAGAAACTACATAGACATTAGCTAGAAACGAGTTAGTTCCGGACGGGCCTCTCCATTCTCACGGTAGTCATAAATATCGCGATCGCGTGCTTGATTTTAAGATATAAATTGGGGGTTTTGTTCATGATTTTACGTCATTGTCGATGCTGCCTTGTCTTAAAGTTGACTTGGCCACAATGGCGTTGTGTAGAGGTTAAGTTTGTATTTCCTCTGTGTGTTATCTAGGAAAATATCATCCTACTAAGTCCCAAATAATAATTTTTTTGCCTAAATTGCTATTTCTGTCATTATTAAAATTTTTCTCTCATTTGTGCTACTCTTCTTATGGTTATATGGCAGTGAAGAAATAGTTACTAATGATTTGTGTTGCTGTGCATAATGATGAGAAGTGGGAGGAAGCGACTCGCCATCTTTCCTATTTTAAGCTGCACTAAACAAAAGAAAAACAGAAATGGTGCGCTTCCAGAATCCCTGATCTTTTTCATGTATCCATTAATCTTGAGAATATTTTCTCAATTGCCGTTTACATCGTGAGGAAAAAAGCAGTTATAGATATTAAAAACACAAAAGGAACCATAATAAAATTACGAAATATTTTTAAAATGCGACTGAAACAATAGTGCGATAAATTCGACAATCTGAACAATATTAGTTGTACACTATAACAGCGCAATTTATTGTCGTACAAAAATATTCAATTGGTATGTGAAAAAACTTATTGGTAAGGAACGCTATTTTTAAATTTACAATGGAATAAAATAATAATTAATCAAAATAATGAAAAATTGATTTCTTCTCATCAAAGTGATAAACAATATACCTTTTAAATACAGATAAAACAAATAACATGACTTGTACATGAAAGTAGAATTCTGCCCATTAAAATTGGGCTCCAGTAAAGAACAGGTCTATGATCGAAAGCTGGAGGAACCTTAACCAAACAACTCGAAAATCTTAGGCATCAACTTGGATAGCACTGCGCCCCAAACTCGCAATATATTTGGTCGAAAACATTGAACATAATCAATAGTTTTATTGTTCCTAAATATATTAGGAAATATCTAATGGACTTTGGACGTAGTGCCGGAACTTACTAATGAGTTGCAAATACGTGTAAGACAAATGTGTTCATAAGAGACGACTATTTATTTATTTGCAGCAACAGTTAAAATTTTGTTTAGTTTTAATAAAAATCACTGTACCTTATGGATTAAAATGATAGATAGGAAAGATATCCAACGCGTTAATAGTAATATTAAAAAACACAACCTGATTTATAAACTCCACAGAAAATTTGTAAACAAAACAATATGATTTATTCAGTCATGATGTTGTACATTAATATTCCTACGCATGCATAAACCACGTAAACGTAGGAATGCACATAAAAAATTTCACTCATACATAACGCAAACATTTACGCCTATAAATTCACATAAACATACATACAAATACATATACGGGTACATACATACGTGCATAAATACATACATACATATAAGCATATATGCGTACGTGTATACCTGCATACGTACATACACACACATGCATTAATAATACTGCATATATATATATATATATATATATATATATATATATATATATATATATATATATATATATATGCATATACGGAGATAATATTTTCAGGGCATAGGTTTCAAGGATAGTTTTGGATCTAGAAAGTACCCGGAAAGGAAGAATTCGATCTACTTTATGACATACAATTGGTAACGTACGCAATATGAAGTTTCAAGTTGTATATATATGTATATATACATATATATGTATATATATATGTATATATATATATATATATATATATCTTATTAGAAGAAATAACGTTAATAACAAGGTGGATAATGGCCATTTATTTCGAGATTACTAAACTTCACATTACAATCTTTCATTTATATACATCCTGGGTTTTCATTTGATTATGCGGGTGGCAATGCAGTATACGGTTGCCACCCACATAATCAAATGAAAACCAAGGACGTGTATAAACGAAAGATTGTAAAATGAAGTTTATTAGTATCAAAATAAATGGTCATTATCCGCTTTGCTATTAATGTTTTTCTTCCTAATAAGAAATATACTGTGTAATATTCGAAGGCAATGGACGTAATATATATAAATTTGCAAAAATCTAGTGTTATATTTCAAGTGAAAATGTGTTAGGATAAAGATTTTGCTTAGAATAATTTGACTTTGGTTAAATATTATTAATATTCCATCAATATGCTAACTATATCTTCTGTTTTCACACGTATACCAGTTCCAGATTTGCATGTGATCATAGTATAACCGTCGTATAACCACACAAATTTTTCAACAAATAAATATTAGTTAAATAGGAGATGGATCAAGTCCAAAGAGAAATAATAAAATAACCGCGCAACCAATGTTCGCTCAAAACAGCATAAAAAATGATCAGCAAAATCTCCATACACCACAGACTATAAGCCACGAAGTAATTGATGATATAACTCCGTCGATGGTTTCATTTTATCGCCAGAAAACGACATCACCTAACAGCAGTTTAACAGCGAAAGGGAATACAAACAGAAAAGTTATTCTACAACAAAAACAACAACTCAATTCGACACGGTTGTGTATTTTTCCAAAAATTTCGAATAAATAAATTTTATGAGCACGTGTACTCTTACGAACAAGTCAAGTAAATTCAAACTTGATTATAGCCGAGGTTGTTTTTGTCCAACTTCACAATTTTTCCCCAACCGATCATCATCATGTCCAGCCACACAAAAGTCAAAAGTGACTAACGTTTAACTGCCATATAACCATAAGGAGTGAAAAAAATTACATAAGTGAATTTAGACAAATTATTATTGAGATTTACGAGAGAGAAAGAGAGAGAGGGGTAGAGAGAGAAGGCATACCTTGCTAATATGAGTCAATTTATCAGGATAACTCACAGAAATGACGCAAACTAAACCTCTCCACAACACCATTATGGCCAAGTTAGCATTCGGGCAAGACGACATGCCGGTAAGTTTAATGGTGTCCTATCATGCATTCTGCCCCCTACGCGTCATTATTCGTGACCAAAGCAACGCGGCTGATGCCGTATAATTAATGCTTTGAGCGAAAATTATTAAACAACGGATCCATGAATACGCCTACGGACTGAAGAATCTCCAAGTTATGAAAAAGTTCAGATTTTTAAACCTGAAGGACAACAAGAGGTCATGTGTCGGCTTAAACTGATCAGTAGTGATCAACAAGAACAACACGGCAGTGTCCTAATTGTGCGAAAGATATGCGATACATCTCGAATCGTCTAATGAGAGAATGCATGAAGGAGTAACGCATTTAACGCAATTTGACATTTTTTTAATGAGATCCGCCGACACAATTCAAAATTGTATGACAAGCAATCCAGATTTAATGCGTGTAATGACATAGAATTAGTTTAGCATCATGGCAATTAAATCGCAAGCCAGCAATGTTAACAGGTAGACACATGCAATCTGCTTCCACATAGTGCTGTTTGCATTTTAAATGACACACAAAATATATCCAACGAATAAAAAGCAACTGCAAATCAAATCAGTCTAGTTAGTCACACCACAGATCAGGTAATTTCTAGAAATGCAATTTCGCAATTATTTCATTATTTTAAGCAATGCATTAGATAGGTAATTGTTTAAATTAAAAATATCGGTTATCCACAAAAACATGAGAAATGTCAATAGAATAAAGTAATTTACAACTCAGGCTACTGAACGCGCGGCATTCACACGCTGATATTTTTGTAAAAATTTGAAGTACAAATAGACAAACAATAGTAGGTGAAACACATTTATTTGCCGAGCTCAAAACAGATTCGTATCTCACTACCTTACTTAGGCAAGTAATGGAGTTTTCAAAAGTTATTATTTAGGACAATAGCATGATTGCACATTAAGCATGTTTTCGTTGTAAACATGCATCTGCTATGCTGACGCTATTTTGCAAGCCGTAGCTCGCAAATAAGGTATGTATTTATGTGGATAGAATTTAAGAAGTGATAGCATGCGCAAATCTTAATTAAGTACATGGATTATAAAGATGATATCATTCTAGACAAAACTTTCAGAATTTGACAAATGTAGCTTCGCTCTCTCTCTCTCTCTCTTACACACACACATAAAAAATATTCATAATTATTCGTAGGTTATAAAAGGATACCACAGCGCTCATTCCGAATGAAGCTGAAGCGCTTTATTCAAGTAATCATCCCCAATGTTATCTATCGCGCAAGGCTGACGAGCAGAATTTGCCATGCACTATTTCAGTCAATATCCATTCAACACCAAGTACAAAGTTGGAAGAAGAATCTAGCTCGAGGCTTATCGTAAAATAGTACACGCACGGTTCATGCAACCGCTGCCGAAAATACGAAGAAGAGACTGAAAGCCAATTAATAAATATCTGCAACGATACGCTTTTAAAATATAGATTTTTGAGTGTACTTAAATGCGCAGGTGCAATGTAATTATTCTAGTGTTGCCATGTTGCGCAATAACACCTTAATATTAGGGATAGAAAGAATTTCAGCTTGTGCGCAAATTGGTTTTAAGAAGCCTTAAAATTAGTGAAAGACATTAGTGTAGCTTAGCTTGATTCGCTCCTTTAGACTGAGTAAAAGGCAATCCTTAAAAAACCAACTGGACAAAATGCCTTTCTTCGGTCAGATCCAGCGCAAATTTAGCAACCATTACCCACCAATGTTAGTCATACGAAATACCGCGTAAGTTAGCTCCAACATAAACGAATGAAAATTTGACCGAAAATCTATGCAAAAAAGCGCATACAATTAGATAAAATTAAAGCGGTACAATGGATGATACTCATAGGTCGGTAAAATCTTGATTCCTTTACATTTTCAGGTGCACAACTTGTATTTTGCCATTCTCACTGGTCCCGTCACTCAGAAGCCATTCACAATTATTTTTTTCTGAAAATGCAGTTTAATTCGGTTTTTCCCAATTTTCTGAACTTCAATTTCAGTCCTACATTCAGGGTTGACACAATGCTCACAGAAAAAAAAACAACTTGTGAATATGGTGTCAACCCTGAAAATGGAGCTGGAAACGAAAATTTTTAACGAATCATAAAAAAACGTGATTCGACTACATTTTCAGAAAAACTAATTGTTGACGGGTTCAGAGCGACGGGATCATTGAGAACCCATCAATCAAGGCTAAAGACAATTTGTGCACCTGGAAGTTTAAAGGAATAAAATTTTACCGACCTAAGACTGTTATCAACTGTAAGGTGACAGCGGTGCGCGGGGAACAACCTCATGTAAACAATTAAAGCAGATTACTAATGAAGAACTTAATGAGCTAATTAGCTAAGACCGACATATGCTTCGAGATTTAGGCAGGAAGCAAAAGCTCATTCTTTAACTGTTCAATGTACAACCACACAAACTTACCAGGAAGTAAATATAAATACACAAGTAAACAAAGGTCAGTATCTCAAATAGAGAACTCAATTAGAGACTGTAGCCAAATTGGCAAAGAATTAAAGCTTTTCAACTTAGCGACTCAATGACCTACATTAACGACATGAGTGAACTATGTGAATGATGGTAAGACAATTTCTCTACTACTAAGGAGAAAGTCTTATCAATCAAAGTAACCACAACAAATTAAGAAAAGTGTGCTCCCGTAATGCCGGTTAAATTCATGGCAACTCGGCCTAGGCACCGCCGGTCGTCAGGTTATAATTTATTAGAAAATAAGGAGATTGCATAACGCCACGAAAAACACATCAGTGCTCATAGATGGAAAGGAAGATTTAAACGAAAACTAGCTTCAAGTTTAATAGCAGCAGCTGTTTCTAACAAAAAGGTGCAGGCTAAGCATGTGACCTAGAAGCTGGCAAGTCAGCGTAAAAATCCAACAATGCATCGTCAGTAAACCACACACACCAACACACACACACACACACAATGCGTGCTCAAAAACAACTTGTTAAGCGACAAGCCTTACCATACTGTTCAGTACGATATACTTGTAACATTAACTTCGTTCACCTGATAGTGCAAACAGCTTACAAAATCGTAAGCATCTGTTGGTAGCAACACAAGAAAACGTAGGATGTTAAACGCGCATAGTAGAGCACATCTCCGCTTACACATATTTCGCTAACAAAACTCGCGTAAGCTATTTCATTTGAAAATTCCTATCCTTTGTTACGTTAAAAATAAACAAATGTTAATTATTCAAATTTATGCCTACCTTTTTAATGAAAAACGATTCACATGTTGCCAAACAATAAAAAGCAGCACATAGTAATTACGAGAAACATTACAGCCCCGATGGCTGACGGGCACTATTTAATAGCACATACTTAGATCAGCACATAACTGTGCATTTTTCGGTAATGTGAAAGTCAAATATTCGGATATTTTACAGATGCAGTAACTTGAAGGAGTTTCCGTGTTTCGCACCTGGATTAATTGAAATTACCTGATCTGCGTTTTGACTTACGCAGCTTTCATTGTTCCAGTAATTTTCTTTTAGCAATATATTTCGGCCCATCCCCTTCTCAACGTGGTACGACGGTGTCAACCATGTCTCGATGGCCGATCGTACATGGGCTAACGGGGCTATGGCGGTGGTGTCACCAGAGCGTGGTGGATTTCCGACCGGCAATCGGATCTCCTATAAAATACCACATGAGCCCGACGACGGCACCATGACTCGGCGTGTGTTCCCCGCCACAAAAGGGTTCAACAGCCACAGGATTACATGGACTCCTGGACAGTACCCCGTACTTCCGAATGGCGAATGAGCTCTCAACAGCCACCGGCAACCATGCAACTTACTGCTGCCTTGCAGACTGCGTTTGGATGTGCAAAGGCTAGAGGTGCGTCCTCGATCAAAAAGCCGAGTGGTGAGGGGACACCACTTGTACCAAATTCCCAAGAAACTCCATGAAAATGGAGCCGGCTTATCCTCCAAAAGGAGTCAGCCGCAGTAAAGTAAAAGTAAAGTACAGTAGGCCTTCATCAGTTGCATCTCAAGAAACAAACGAAGCTTCATTTGTTTCGTGAGATGAAACTGATGAAGGCCTACGGTAAGATGGGCCGAAATATATTGCTAAAAGAAAATTACTAGAACAATGAAAGCTGCGTTAGTCAAAACGCAGATCAGGTAAGATGCAGTAACAGTTTATTAGCAGTTGATTGTCCCACTAGAGAAAGTATACAACTATCTATCTCTAGAGAATGCGAACAAACACTCTAGTTGAGTCTGCCGATCCTCATCAACTAAAAGAGCTGAACAACAGCCTTCAATAACTTCAATATATAATAAGAAAATAAAACTAAAAATAAGAAAAATAATGAATTTAAGTAAAAAATTGTTAAAAGAGAGTGATGTATGAAGGGTAAAATCTAGTTCAGATGGAGATATATATCTAGGTAACATATAAACGAGACAGCCTAGATTTCTACTTATCATTATGGCCACGTCCGATTTACAGAAAGGTGACATCGACCATATAGCTTGCTTGCATTTTCCATTGTGTCGCGTCACAAACTCAAACACGCCTTATAATTAACTCTGCCAATCTAAGGAAAGAAAATTAGCAAAAATGATTCTACAAGGAAACTGTAACAAGATAGTTAGAGGTTGACTTTTTACCTTATTGCACATGGTATCCAACTAAGTATGATGCACACGAAGAATATATCACGGTAGACAAACTAATCATAGACTGCCAAACGTGGGTTCAATTACTTTAGCAGTTACATTTACATGTGATAAATGTTCTCCTTTTTTAACGAGTGTCGGACACTAGCTCAGACAATAAAATTGAAGGCATACGTAAAACGTATCCAGTATAGTGCAATTGAGAGAGGATTTCATGGCCGCTCAAAAACATTTATACGGATGTCAGCACTGCTTTTCGTTGTTGACAACCTATGCGCACTGTATTTCTTTGAACAACGGTGGTCGAATGCATTTAAGCGTCAAAGATCTTCAATTCTAAAGGCTCAAGTTTCACTGTAATAAAACAGAACTTCTGGTACAGATGCACTTTGCACACAACCTTTAAAGCGGAGTTAGATACACGCTTTTTCCTCTAAATGTTAGAGGTGGGAGAAGGCTTTCGCTACTATTACATTCATCTCATCCCTCATATTACCTAAGTTATTGATAAAACTACAAAGATATGTAAGCCTAACAACTACGTCCAGATCATCGCTTTGAAGCCGCGGGTTTGAAGTAAATGATGTATGATCCCACATTTAGAGGGCGAGTTTCAAATCGAAATAGAAGACGACTGCAAATCCATTCAAGGTGTCCTCGTCATAAGCAATGTTGTCAGATCACAATGCAATATCGTCTACGTATTTCCGATCGACTAATTTACCTGTGAAAATAGTTTCAACTTCCACATCCTGAATTTATGCAAGAGCATAATTCAAAATGGTTTACATTACAAAATGAAATAAGTGTTTAGGAAAGTAGACAGCCTTGACGAACTCCAAGCTGGTAAAAAAATTGTGCGTTAATTCGTTGTAGACTTGAATGCGACCACCACTAGTTGTCTAGAGAGCGCATACAATATTTAAATATTTTTTAGGAATACCACTTCTCGACAATATATAAAATATAAAATTTCAATTCGATGAGTAAAATGCACTCTCGGCGTCGAGAAATACATCTATTGTTGGATGGTGATATACATGACACTGTTCAAGTACTTGCCATACGATAAAATCATCATCATCATCATCATCATCATCATCATCATCATCATCATCATCATCATCATGTCTAGCCACACAAAAGTCAAGTGACTAATGTTTCACTGCCATATAACCATAAGGAGTGAAAAAAAGTATATAAGTGAATTTAGACAAATTATTATTGAGATTTACGAGAGAGGGAGAGGGGTAGAGAGAGAAGGAATACCTTGCTACTATGAATAAATTTATCAGGATAACTCACAGAAATGAGGCAAACTAAACCTCGCTACAACATCATTATGGCCAAGTTAGCATTCGGGCAAGGCACCAAATTGGCGTAAGAAACAAGGTGGGCAGATTTTGACATGGCAGAAACAATTAAAGTCATGTACATCCAAATTGGGTAGTATAGGACTCACTCGTCTGCCGGGATGGGGTCCTCGTGCGCACTACAGTTCTTGGTTAGAAACCCTTAGCAATCTCAACCAATTTGAAACTAATTTTCTATAGTATATAATCCGCTGAGACGATGTAAGATTATCTAAGCAAAAAGCCTAGATGCGACTGGAGGCCACTTTATACTACGATGGTTAACGCATGAAGAAAAGGAAAGATAGTCGGCCCGCTCCAAGCAACCGGCAGTCTCATGATTCCACATAGTATGTACACAGATAGTCAAAGCCCAGAAAATTATTCTTCTATCCTTAAATATCGTCGAAATCAGATTATCGGGACCATCAGCTTTGTTATGTTTAAAAAATACGATTGCAGTCCGTATCGCTAATTTATATTGCTGTTTGACAGCAGTGTTTCACATTGTTTATGTGGGCATATTAATGTAGATGACAAAGAAAATTAACCTTTTCTAGTTTTACGCTCATCTATCATTAAGAAACATTCTATCGTTTATTACATTAGTATTAAAGCCAATAATTGATTAATCAAATTTTATTGTTCTCTAACCAGTTGCGCTAATTTGTTGGAACAAGCATCGGCTGTTACCTAATGCGAATGCTCCTTCCCTCTCTTGAGCCTTCCTGAACCAAAAAGATAGAAAATAATCTATCGGATTGTGCTTAAGCTAGCGTCTAACAACTCTACGAGTATTATGATAAATCTCAACAAACTTTCCAAAGACACAAAAACGAAATCGAGAGCAATGCCACATATAGAAATGCTTGCACTGTTCACGACGGATCGTCTCCCTGTTCACTTACGAGACCAGTTAACACAGATTCAAGATATTGCTTATATTCGAGTGTTGAAGACGGTTTTTCGAGTTTGCCTACATCTATCTGAGATTCCTTACTATTTAGATTTCAATGAAATGTGAGTGAAACTGTACAACGGATAGGTGAATTATTCTATTCGACATAAATATTTTTCAAAACGAAAGACAGTCTTGGACAAAACCACACCATTTGTATTAAAGTTCTACATAAGCCATTTGAGGTGGCTGGAGGACGTCATGTGGCGGTGCGCCCAACACTTCATATTAGGATTGTGCTACTGAAGTATAACCTATGCTTCGCACAACTATCCAACAGCCGTTCCCCATATATCATCGCGCATTGAGTTTAAAGCGTATCTGTCCCCTATATGAAATAAGGTGTCACTTAAGCGCTAAACTTTAACATTTATGCTACCAACAAACAGGACCATAGCATAATTGATTGCGCTGGTGGTGGTAACAATGCTTTAAATCAAGTTTGCGAGCTTGAAGTAAACACCAACGCCATTGTATTTAACCAGTCTTCGAACAACATAACAAAACTACCGCCAGCTGCAACGCACTGACGCGTTTCGACCTTCTATGATCATCATCAGAGTACGACGGCAAACTGACTATCGAGGATCAAACCGCATTGAATATATATATGGAAATCAAATTGGGATATGCGGCTCTCACCTCTAGCAGTCTTGCATACATTGAACTTGACTGGAAATGTCGGCTGCACAATTTCTATGCAGTCACGAACATTAACTGTTTGCAGCTTTCGTCACATATACATATATGGACAAAACAATTTAACAATAATTGATTACGCGGGTGGTGGTAACATTGAGTTTAAAGTGTATCTGTCCCCCATATGAAATACAGGTGTCACTTAAGCGTTAAACTTTAACATTTATGCTACCAACAAACAGGACCATAACTTAACTTTTGTTTCTCAAATTAGTAGGGAACTTAGGTTGGAGTAAAAAGCGTCCTTGCCGTCATCTGTGCTACAATCGGTGCGAGCATATACAGATACAACGGAAAAGTATTCTCAATTCCGGTTTTTCGCACTCATATAATTTAACCTAAGACATGCCACACAAATTCGGCTTCAGCTCCTGAGCTAAACAAAATTCAGACGCCCCATTATCAGGCCTGAGAAATTTTTTGTGGCGATAGATGTTTGAAGCGAATAGCGTTTAGCTAGGGATGGTGAATTCAATTCTGTAATGCTCGTAGGATCTTGCATTATGGTTTCAGATACGCAAACTATACCAATTTATAATTTACCAAACGCATGTGCTAGAGTTTCTTGCTGCTAAACTTGTCTTAATGTTTACTCACTAAGTGTGCAGACGTTAAAACACAACCTAGATTTAATAAATAATATTTTATTTCAACTATTTTCGATATTTGCGAATATGACATTTGGCTCAGTGATTTGGTCAACATCCACCATATTCGTGGCATCTACAAATGCGTTACTGATGGATTGCGACGAGTAGGAAAGTAAGGAAACAAGGTAGAATTGGAAATGAAGGCATCTGACTTCGTTTATCGACCATGCACGACTAAGTAGACAAGGCGACGCATTTTATCCAACGCGACCGCAAATACTGGATAAACTTAGTATTGTTCGTTTTATCCATGCTAATATGTGGGCTGCAAAAGAGCAGTAAGCCGCCATATCCTAGTAAGGAGGTATGCATTTTATACTTTGCTACTAATTCTAACGATCAATATTCTTTCAAATGCCAGTGGTTATAGGCTCTTTCAACAACAAAAACATGCCCATCATTTCTGGTACACTAGTTCTCACTCCACAGCAACCTAGTCCTCCTCAAAAATCTCTCTAACAATTTTTGTTTGCCTAAATTATTATTTTTATCTTGTGTTTTTGTTATTCTAGATGGCAGTAAAAGATTAATTACTAATAGTTTTGTATTACTGTTCACGACCATGATGATGATGTTCATGACGCCAACGATAATTGCTTTATTATTCGAAAATAGAGACTCTGCCTAGGCTACTTTAATTAGAGTACCAGGCATCACTTCGTCCTCCGGCATGAAATTCTCACCCTCTAAATGCAAGCCTCTACAGGATTACCCATAACTCACAGAAACATTCTGGGAATCGATATAAAGATCTGGAAAGACCAGAGTAGAATTCTCCAGCCTACGATATTTATGAACAAACAAGAGCATCTCAATTTTTCTTAAAGGTCGTGTGTACAAATTCACTGTACGTGCAGTTTTGTACCACGCCCGTGGGAATTAATATCTTAGAGTCGATCTTAGATGCACACATGCATTCCACCACCGCTGTGTGAGAAGCATAGTCCATATTTTCAACGACAAATAAGTATCACTGAAATGCGTAGAAATATTTTTGGATCCGCCAATAAGTGCTCGTCTGACAACAATGTAAAGCTCCATGAACGTTGGTGTTCTAAATTGCGCACTGCGATCACTACATTTAGAGTATCTAAGGTTTTCTTTCGTGGGTGGTAGATTTGCACTATCGGTTCCGCAAAGATCCGATTAATCGCCATTTAAAATTATGCTTTGAGTTCGCCTTTGCGATGGCTGCGTGCCGATTCATTCACTCACATCGAAGGCTTTCAAACCATTAATACAAAACATTGGAAATGAGGCAAGAAATATAATCTTGATTGTGGATGTGGAAGACCTGAGCTTAATTTAGCCCAGGTATTTTATTATGTATGGGTCTATGTGGCTTTGTTTCTAAATGTTGCTCAGGTGGGTAATATCATCGAGGCTGGATCGAATACTTCACAAAGCATTTTCCATTTTCGATGTTTCTTAGATTATTAGTGTTGCAGTTGATAACAACAATAATAATATTCATAATACTATTACCATGTGCAAAAAGAAAAAAAATCACAAAATAGTATCGTTTCTTTCTCCTATTCTTCTAAAGTATCTACAAATGTACACCTATTCATATATAAACTGAAAAGCCAATCAAAATAGAAAACATGTAAATATGGATAGTGTGTAATAAGGGAACAACCAATAAATTGGGTGCATCACCTCCACCTCAGGCTCAATGCCTGAACATGCTTCTTCAGTTTGCTTAAATCCGGCTGCAATTTGTTCGTATGAGGCTAACTCCCTTCCTTTACTGCATTTAATGATCATCTTAAATGCTACGTATTGAGAATGTGCGTGTGAGGTTTCAACGATGTATTGCGCAATTGCAGACGTATAATCACCAGTTGAATTAAAACAGGCGTTCAAGTTGCAATGTTCTCTCATTCGAGTAATTAACCGTCTGGTCGATCGGCCTACGTAAGTTGATCGACAACTTTTGCATGTATATTGGTAAATAATATTTGATGTCGACATTAACGGCAGTCTCTCTTTGCTTGCTGGTAAATGCAAGTGTTACCCTAAATAAAACTCTTAGTTTAGCTGCATTAAATGTGCGTGTAAATGCCGATTCAACTTTCTTTTGTATTATTCGGGAAACTGCATCCCACTTAAATTGGATGTCCAGGCAGATTACTTTCTTTTATGGTCCGAAATACGTCTGTTTCTGTTTACTTCACCTTTTAATAATTGATTCAAATAATTGTCTAGGATAGCCATTAAGCAGTAAATCATTTATTGCTTTATTATTTTCGTTGTCTTTTGAATCTGGACCAGTCTTCCTGTCAGTTCTTGAAAAGCAGCCACGATCTGTTGATAATTTTTCTTGAAACGTCCCAAAAGTGCTGTAATGCAAATACTGTGCAGACCAGATTGGTTTATGGTAAATTGTTTTATTTAATTTATAATTGTTTTTTTCTTCAGTAATTCATCTAAGAAAGGCAGACAATCATTTTTCTCGTGCTGACGTGTAAAAACAAATTGTGAAAACACGTCTGCAATTGCGCAACACATCGTTTAAACCACACACGTTTGCTCTCCAGACGTAACATTTAAGATAATTACTAAATGCCATAACAGAAGGGAGTCAGCCACATACGAAGCTTTATGGATAAACAAATTTATGCAAGCAGAAGAAGCATGTTCAGGTATTGAGCTTCAACTGGAGGTGATGCACGCAATTGATTGGTTGTCCGCTTATGCCACACTATAAGTGTTTAGAAGTTTTCAATTTTGTTTGGTCTTTCAATATATATTACACTGCATACATATGATTAGGAAGAAAAACACATTAATGACAAAGTGGATAATGACCATTTATTTCGAGAAATCTAAATTTCACTTTATAATCTTTTATTTATATACATTCTGGGTTTTCATTTGGTTATGTGAGTGGCAACAAATCTGACTCCGTTTTACTTTTATTTCTTGTTTGGCCTGATTAGTAAGTGTGTATGCATGTTTGCATGTAAGGGTCGTTCTCGCTGTATTGTCAAGTGGTGTCTGAGATCTGGTCATTCTTGAATTGATAGCATGAGAGTAAACCACCTGTTCGCATTTTTGGCTATTACGTGTACGAATGTTATTTTTCCGAGTGTAGTCTTTCGTTTCACCTTGTTACGCAATTTTGTTTTCTACATTTGGTAACAGCGCGGGTGCGGATTGCGGTGTTGAATGTTCATATTGTTTCGAAATTTCTGTCACCGTATGTGCAGCTGTTATTTCTTCTTCAGTTTGTTGCCAATCCGATCGAGTGTTTGTCGAATCTGGCCAATGGCGTGTCCGGTCTTGCCTAGCTACTAGTAAATTGCTGTTGAATTTGGTCGATTAGAATACCATGTTGATGAAACTTTTGAATATGTAGGCCAGGTGTTTGTTTTTTTATATGAAGGGCTTCATAAATATACAATAGTTCTTCTAATTTTATTTTATTTAGAATTGAGAAATTTGTCAAATTGACTGGGTGTCCCGTTTCCGATATATGATCGGAAATAGCTGAATTTCCTGATGGTACCAAGCTTTTTAAATCAATTTCTGCGGTAAATGTTGCCTGATTCTGTTTGTCAATTGCTTCTTCGTGCGTCCAATATATGTGCTGCCACACATACATAATATTTTGTAGACTATGAATGATTTGGGGAGAATTGGCAATTGATCATTGGCATCCAATCTCATGATTCTCTGTGTGCTAAATGTGATATTAACTTTAACACTGGGAAAAATATCCTTAGGTATTCTATTCAGCCGCCGTGCAATTAATCAGGTTGGTAGATCGCCTCTAAATGGTAAGTTTAGGAAAACTTTCATGACGGTATCCTCTCTAGTGCGAAACAGTCGTGGTCTGATGTTGATATCAAAATTTTCCTGAGGTAGCCCAGTTCTTCCTCAATCTTGTGTTCAGAGCAGATCTTCCTGATTCTGTTTAATAGGTTTTTAACTAAGTTTCTTTTGTGGGATCTTCGCACGCAGCTGTTGTAATGAATGTATTTCCCCGTAAAAGTGTATTTTCTATGTATGGACAATGTCAAACCCTCATTTTTCCTCGAGTGAGCTTGATTTCAAGGAAGGGAAAACTATTCGCTTTCCTTGAGAAAAATTTTGCCAATGAACAATTACACAAAGCGGTTCATTGATGCCAACATCAGACCACGACAGATTCCCAATAGAGGATATCGTCAAGGTTTTCCTAAACTTACCATTTAGAGGCGACATACCGACCTCAATAATTGCACGGCAGCTGAAGAGAATAAATAAGAATAATTTTCCCAGTGGTAAAGTTGATATCACATTTAGCACACGGACAATCATGAGGTTGGATGCCAAAGATCATTGGCCAATTCTCCCCAAATCATTCATAGTCTACAAATTATTATGTATGTGTGGCAGCACACATTAGACGTAAGAAGAAGCAATTGATAAGCAGAAACTAGCAAAAAGTTACCACAGAAATTGATTTGAAAATGCTTGGTATCGTCAGGAAAATCAGATATTTTCGATCATATATTGGACATGGGGCACCCAGTCAATTTGAAAAATTTCTCAACTTTACATAGAATAAAATTAGAGAAATTATTATATATTTATGAAGCCCTTGGTCAGACTCAACAAACACTCGATCGGATTGGCAACAAACTGAAGACAAAAAAACAGCTGCTGATACGGTGTTAGAAATTTAACACTGCACCCGAACCTGTGCTGTTACCAAGTGTAGAAAATAGAATTGCGTAACAAGGTAAAACGAAAGACCACACTCGGAAAAATAACATTCGCACACTAAACAGCCAATAACACGAACAGGTGGTTAACTCTCAAGTCATCAATACAAGAATAACCAGATCTCAGACATCACTTTGCAATACTGTAAGAAGGACCCTTACATGAAAAAAGGACACATACAGACGCATACACACTTACTAATCAGGCCAAACAAGAAATAACAGTAAAACGGAGTCAGATTTGTTGCCACCCACATAATCAAATGAAAACCCAGAATGTATATAAATAAAAGATTGTAAAGTGAAGTTTAGTATTCTCTAAATAAATGGCCATTATCCACTTTGTTATTAATGTTTTTTCTTCCTAATTAGAAATATACTGTGTAATATATATATATATATATATATATATATATATATATATATGTGTGTGTGTGTGTGTGAATAGTAAGCTTATGCAAGTTACTAACTACAACTCTCAAACTGGTAAACTCGTATCTAGCAAACTAACGGTTGAATAATTCACCCCTCTACCATAGTTACTACAGGTCAACTACCTAAACAGTCTTAAGCTCGAAAATATATCAGAGGATACGATAGCTCAAACCCCATAATCTATAAAATGTAGGCACCAAATGGGTCCATCCAGAATTTTTGTCAACATGCTCCATTAATCAGTAAACTGACAGAAACTATTGGCTTACAATAACAACAATAATCCAGCTGAAATTCAGCAGATAAATTTCCAAATGTTACCAAAAATCAAAACCTCTAGTGAATTTACTGAATTAAGACTAGTAGCTAACCCACATGCACTCACCAAAATTCTGGACAGTATCATCTACGGACTAATTAGACCGCTGTTTATATTAATAGATCAAAATAAATATAGATTCACTCGAAATCGATAGTGTACGACAAACATGATCACTCTGTTAGGTGAAATGCACGATATTGTATCCTTAAACGACGCTATTGTAATATTTCTAGACATCTATAAGGCTTTTTATACAATACCCATACACATAATTGTTAAGAAAATTACCAACCTAAATCTGTGAACAAACACTAGAATTCACTTTGAAATACACATTACAAAGACAATCTGTCGTCACACTAGACGGAATGCCATCTTTTCTACTGCCCACCAATGCTGGGGTTACATATGATCCAAAACAAAGATAACTCTCCTTAATATTGTATTCTGTTTTATAAATAGTGCAGTTAGAAATGATTAAATTATCAAGTATGTGGATGATACCACACTAGTTATTCCAATCAACCCAATACACATAGGTTAAACGTTGCTAAATATTCAAGAATACCTATAGAGCATCCATAGTACACTCTAAAGCCTATCACTTCAAATCAAAACATCTAAGTGAGCAGTCTTCAAGTTCGGTGTGTATTACTCACTGAAGACATGATATGCCTTTTGTAAATCTTTCCTAAAAGAGACAATAAAACACTTAAGAGTAGGCCTTACAAACAGATTGTGTCACAAACAGCATATCAGCATCATGAAAGCCAAAGCCAAACGCCTAATTAATTGGAAATTGAGGCAAACAAAGATAACTGATCTAAGGCCTATTCTTTGTAAGATATATTCTCAAATACACAAAAATTATTTGGAATCTAAAAATCAAGTCATCATCTAAAAAAAACTGAAGGGACTTCAAGAATATTTCAAATAGTGCACATTTTCTAATATTATATCACATCTCGCCCAAGCTAACCTTCAGCCGAACAACAATATTTTTAGTTTAATTGCAAAAACATATGAAACAACTGGACCTTCACATATTTTAGATACAATCAAATTGCATCTACAGAAAAACTAGAATGAGTGATTAAAAATTTAACACTCGATTTCGAAATTTATTTCATAATATTTCTATTCTTAAAACTAATACTACACAACTAATAAACTAGCGAAACACGTAACCACACCAGATAGTCGTAAACGTGTTACATACCAAAAGTTAGATCTAGATAGATTATAACACAAATTTAACCATTAAAACCCTATTTTAAAATCACAAATGATAATAGAGAAGCCTTAAGATTTATATTAAATAACATGTGAGAAATAAATATACATTGTATTTTCTTTTTCACACAATATGTAGAATATATTATGTATAACCACCAAATGAATCAATGGTCATATCATCCTAAATGTCAATAGAGCTTTTAGATTTGCTATTAAAATTTAAAGTTCACAGGCATCAACACAATATGCTATCTTCCATATGATTACCAATTTAAAAAAGTAATCTCTACAAAAAAAATTAATACCGAAACCGTTATGATGAATCAGGATGAAGTTTCTATATGCTAGTCAAGATATAAGTGTGCATCTATCCATTAAATTCTAAAGGCCAAAAACAGATTGAGAAAAAGACCATCGTGAAATCATCATTAAAACTAGGAATATGGTCAAATCCTCTATGAATTATGACTACTGCTTTATTTCTACAACCCAAACTATATATTTCTTGCAAAATTTCTTTTTTTATACAAAATAAGCCACAAAACAACATTTGCCCAAACACAGCATAAAACGATTTCAAATGCTAATTTAATGGTGACTTTGTGTGTGACATGCTCTCAGAGCGGAAAATTATATATGAACAAATAAAGCCTTCCTTGTTCTTATTTGGTGACAAATGACATTTAAATAGACAATGGAAAATATATAAAAAAATATTACGTAGGTGTGGGTGACAGTAACAAGCAATTGTAATTCAATGGAATTTGCAATAAGCCTGATATATAATAAATATATGAATAAATACAGCAAACATATAACTGGCGATATACAATATTTTAGGTCAAACGGTATTCTTGTTTTTAAATATTTAATTATTATATAGAAAAATAATAAGAGAGAAAATTAAAGTACCTGCATTTGTATTGGCAAGTTGGTTGTGTGCAGTATTTAACGCTGAAACCCACAATGATTTATCCTGAGGAGTTAGAGCTCTTAGGTGAATAGCATGACCCAATCCATCGATAATCACAAAAGACGTTCGTGATTTAGGCACCTTAACAGTAACACATGTTAAGTCAATGGTGGATCGACAAGCCGATGGATTCGATTCTGGATTTCTGATAAAATAATCAGTGATAAGAAATTACCTGAAATAAGACAAATGTCCATTCTCCAGCCTAAACCATCTTTTCCTGTATCCACCAACATAATTTGTCCATTTATATAGCCAGCCAGTGAGTAAAGACTGGGTGTCACCGAAATCCATCGAAATAGCCCATAGGAATGTAGCGCGAAAGATAAAACCAAACTTAAACAAGTGGTAATGGATGATTAATTTAAAATAAACAGATATAAACGGCCATTGCTTAGAAAGCTTCAAAAAGACTTTGCAAAGATTAAAATAGCTAAATTTGGGTAAAGATATAAACGGCGAAAAGGTTCGTTTTATAAGTTTTGAACATACACATGAAGTTGTAACGACACAAATCAATCGCCGACATATTGCGTAAATTAAATTAAAATTTATTTACGTTGCACCAATGAGAAAAAAGCAAAATTGCCGTTTAACCACGTTTAACCACGTTTAACCAATAGTATGCAAGTACACATATTGCATGCTATTTAAGCACGGTAATTTACCATGCAATCAGTTGGTCGTATCTACGTTCTGCCTCGTGTTACACATGTGCGTGCTGTCAGCTGTCAATACCTACGCTGGATATTGATTTGTTTCACCAACAATTGGCAACATTCGTGACTCACCGTGTTGCCCTTCAGCCAGCAAGACGAGCCAATTAATGCAGAACTTTAACACACATGATAACAACAGCAGGAACCACAACCAGAGTCCACCCAAGGAACAGAACATCAACTTACATATATATAACTTACGCGAACGCCGTCAAGGCCCTCTTAAAGGCCCCCATATCAGTAACTAATCTCTATTCAGAGCACCTTAACCGAGTTTGTAACGTCGTACGGCGTTTACAAAATTGGCGACCGCGCCAGGATATTGATTATTGTTCTGATTTTTTGGTATAGATAAAATTGACTTCCTTTTTCATCTATTTGGGATAAATAGATTGACATTTGTGTTTTCTTTATCCTGATCGTGGTTTTCTGGGAAATCTGTTGGATATATATTCGTGGATTTGTGGGGATAATTATAATAGGATCAATAACAGGATCAATTAGTTTTATTTAATCTAGATGAAGATGCCGATGTGAAAGACGTCGAGAAATTAAATACTTTAATAAAAGAAGAAACGCATGCAGCTATTACTAAATGCTATAGGGTGGGGAAACGAGCTGATCGTCCAAGGCCTGTAATTGTAAAATTATCAAAAAGGCCAACAAATATGCAATTAGAATCTATCAATAAAAAGAAAGAGGAGAATTTGAGCTTTCACAGCATATTTATTGGACGGGACAAAACGTTCCTCCAACGGAAATTGGCAAAAGTAAAAAAGTTAAAGAACATTCAGGAACGGAAACCGCCAATGTCTGATGAAGCTGTTAAACGGACTCAATCGAGTGAGACTGCAACATCAAAAAACGATGTATCGTTATTAACTGTTGTGGACAGAGGGGGGAAAGGAAGTATGGCTTCGAGGCCCGGAAAACGAATAGTAAAGAAGCCAATAAGGTTGAATCAGTAATAGTCGACACTTGTTTAGATAAGTCGATTTCTACATTTAATTTATTTTAAGAATAAGAACTTTTTGCTGTCTAATTTTATATTAAGTAACGACTTTGATTTTATAATATTATCTGAAACTTGGCTTAATAAGGATATTAAAAGTCATGAATTTGATATTCCTCAATATTCTTTATTCAGAAAGGACAGATCGCTGGATAAAAGAGGTGGAGGAGTACTCATTTATTGTAAATCGGTATTTAAGGCGAAAATTTTACATATTAGTGATGATAATGCTATCATTGATTTCCTATCTATACAATTTGATAATCTGATCTTAACAGCGGTTTACAGACCGCCGTATGCTACTTTATTTGATGATCAAACATTTACCAATTCTCTTCAATCTATCTTTGACTGCCATGGCTACAATGTAGTGGTAGGTGACTTTAATAAGTTACAGGACTGTGAATTATCCAATTTTTTTCTAACCATGATCTCAAGCAGATTATAAAGGAATCAACTAGAGGTTCGCAATGCTTAGATCATGTATACTTAGAAATTGAAATGGTAAAATCGCACAGTTATGATGTTGTCAATTATTTCAAAGAATTGGATCACAAACAAATTATTTTACAATGGAACATCTTGAGTGGCATAACACAGAAACTAAGTTTTGAAAATGCACACGTGCACTGTTCCAGAATCAATTGGAATTTTTTTAGAGAATTAAGTATACAGATTGATTATGAGAGTTTTTATTTCTTGAATACTGGTGAATTTGTTTCTTCTGTTTCATCGTTATTATCTATTTTATTTCAGGCAGCTACGTTTACGGACATTATACCGAAACGAATTAATAGGAAACTGTGTAAACTAAGAATAAAACGAGATAATATAATAAAGTGTAGTCTTATTAATAGTATTAAACAAATGAGATTAGATTCCATTGATAAGGAAATTAATTCATCACTGCTAATAATTCGTCAAAGATCAGAACGAATTATTTTGGCCAAAATGAAGAGTAATCCTAGATTAGGATTCAAACTCCTTACAGATTACAGTAAATACAAGGAAAAGTTAAAGCTTATTCTACCTGTGGATAAAACTGAGTATGGATTTCTCTGTGAATTGGAGGAAGTATTTGGCAATTTGATATGCAATCCACAGAATGGGAGAGATTTTATAGAACCATCTGATTCTTTGGGAGACCAGGAACCAGGACTTGTTATTGACAGTGATGAATTGATAAAATTGATGTTAAAAATCAAATCAAAAAAACAAAAAGATCACCTTGGTATTTCGATTGATAATTTGCTTCAATTACCTTTAAAATTTATGAATGTACTCTGCAACTTTATAAATATAATTTTAAAGAATGGGAAATTACCAATCGATATACTAACAATAGTAGCTACGCCGTTGCCAAAAGTAAGTAAGCCAACGTGCGCCAGTGATTATAGATTAATCTCTATTATCCCTTCGTGTTTGAAGATAATAGAACGATTGATACTAGATCATTTAGAACGTATGTTACCGGCTGATTTTGACCTATGTCAACATGGCTTTACGAAAGGTAGATCGACAACTACCAATATGCTTTCCATGTGGAAACATGTAATCACATTAGACGAGAATAAGTTAGATGCATTAATTGTATTTATAGATATCTCAAAAGCTATTGACTCTATATCTTTTGATGCTATTTTGAATGCGATTAGTTTGTTGAATATTGATCCGAATATTTCTAGATTACTTAAATACTATCTATATAATCGACGAATGAGTATTCAAGTAAACGATTTGATATCAAAATCAAACGAGTAACGAGTGGAGTTCCACAGGGATCAAGCTTGGGGCCAATTTTATTTAAAATTGTATTTGCAAATTTGGAAACTAAGATCCTTAACGGTCGAGTTTGCAAATTCGCTGATGATTTAAAAATAATCTTCCCAATTGATCCGAAGAATGTCGAATTCTCCAAAAACAATGTGACATTAGATTTGTATGATTTGAGTAAATATTTGATCACACTAGGGCTGAGAATAAACAATAAAAAGACGAAAGCTTTAAAAATAGGGAACAGAACAAACTTTAATTATGTTTATTTTCATGATGCTGTTATTAATGATGTGTTTGAGATTAAACTTATGCAAGAAATTAAGGATTTAGGCATAACTATTCAATGTACAGCTTCTGCTGAGAGACATATTGAAAGTATAGTAGGCAGTGCCAAGAAAAGATGGGCACTAATAAATCGAAATATCTTATCAAATGATATAAAACTTCAAATGTATATAATATGGATTAGACCGGTACTAGAATATGCTGTCGCTACTTGGAATCCATTAAAAAGGGTTTGTCTAATAATATAGAAGCTGTACAAAGAAAGGTTGTGAAACATATTAGTCCTATTTCTTGCACTATATACGCCTCTAGATTACAGTTTGTGTCATTGCAATCACTGTGGTTTCGGAGGATGTGTTATTGTATAAAAGTTTTCCATTTGAACCAGTGGACTGGTGCCTATATGACTCCGATAAGAAAGAGTCATGAAGTTGGAACTAGATCTGGACATTTGGCAATATCTCCTCCTTTGGTGGGGAATGTAGCGAGCAAGTTATTCTCTTTCTCGAAAATCTACAAAATTTATAACCAATTACCGAAGTGGCTTAGAGAAATGCCTCCATCTAAGATGTCTTTTAAAACTTTATCTACTGAACTTGAAAAAGTCTGCAATTCTGCTGATATTTGTTATTCTTTTGATTATGATAATACTTTCTCATGGTTGAATAAAAGACAAGGATAATTGTTATCGAAAACAGATTTTCTAGAGATTTTTATTTCCAAGTTTTGTATTGTTATAATTGAAATGTTATGCACTATTTCTTCTAATTAGTTAACATTACATACAATCAATTGCTAGTCATGGTTCTCAATTTTGCATAATGTTACACTCGAATTATACATTAATTGTTCCTAATTTGATAATGTATATATTATTCTTTTCAGTCCAACTTTCTGATATTGATATATTGTAT
>JAQBSW010005241.1:0-30000 GCA_029291075.1 Eudiplozoon nipponicum
TGTTTAATACACTGATAATAATGTTTTAACCACAATTTCGTTCTTTGCGCTCTACACTTTAACGTCACTAGTTCATCTAGTTTTCTGAAAGATTCTTTTGAAATGCGAGCTTTAATAAAATTCATTGTACCCTTCCTGTGTGCAAAAACAAAAAGAAATTTTATCAGATATAAGAAAATTTTCTTTCTCATGGTCTTCTCAAATATCTACTCATGAACATATCTTTATATATAAATTGGAAAGCAAAACAAGATAGAAATATGTGAACAAAGCGAGTGTGAAAAATAGAAACCAATCAAATTGCGTGCGTCACATCCAGTTCAAGCTCAATGCTTGTACGTGCTTCTTCTGCTTACATAAATCCGGCTGCAATTTGTTTATCCATAAGGCTTCGTATGTGGCTAGCTCCCTTTTGTTTTTGCATTTAGTAATTACTTTGAATGCTACGTCTGGAGAACATACGTGCGATGTTTCGATGATGTGTTGCGCAATAGCAGACGTGTATTCACCATTTGATTTAAAACAGGCGTTCAAGTTGCAATGTTCTCTCATTCGAGTAATTAACCGTCTGGTCGATCGGCCTACGTAAGTTGATCGACAACTTGCGCATGTATATTGGTAAATAATATTTGATATCGACATTAACGGCTGTTTCTCTTTGATTGCTGGTAAAGGCAAGTGTGTTACCCTAAATAACACTCGTAGTTTGGCTGCATTAAATGTGCGTGTCAATGCTGCTTCAACTTTCTTTTGTGCCATTCGGGAAACTGCATCCCCCTTAAATGGGATGTTTAGGTAGACTGTTTTCTTTTCTGGCCCATAATACGTCTGTTTCTGTTTAATTCCCATTTTAATAATTGATTCAATTAATTGTCTGGGATAGCCATTAGACATTAAATCGTTAATTGCTTTATTATATTCATTTTCTTTAGAATCTTGACTAACCAACCTGTCAATTCTTGAAAAGCAACCACGAACTGTTGATAATTTATATTGAAATGGCACAAAACTGCTGTAATGCAAATACTGTGCAGACCATGTTGGTTTATGGTAAATTGTTCTGTTTAATTTACCATTAGTTTCTTTCTTTAATAGTACATCTAGGAAAGGCAGACAGTCATCTTTCTCGTGCTCTGACGTGAAACCGATATTCTTATGTGCTTTGTTGAAACTTTGAAGCAATGTTCGTGATTGCGACCTGTTCTTAAGTACAAGAAATATATCATCCACGTACCGTATATATTGAGCACATTTACTTATGTCACTCTTTAATGATGTATTTTCTAGGTGCCCTAGAAAAATCTCAGCCAACACTGGAGATAAGGGGCTTCCCATTGCGACACCATCAGTCTGTTTGTAGATGTTTCCATGAAAACGAAATCGTACGTCTTTCGTGCATAATAAGATAAGCTTGCGTAGAGTTTGACCTGGCACCGGCGATGGTAATATATCGTGTTCTACCGCTTTGACTATAATGTCAATGGTTTCATCAATTGGAACATTTGTAAACAAAGACGTAACATCAAAAGATACCAAGTAAATAGCATTCCCGATAAAAAATAGCAAAACAGATATGGACAAAACGGAGAAATTTAACTACGAACAGTTTTATTTGAGGCTAGGAAAGCCCAATAGAAATGCCAAATCACGAACAATTTACTTTTGTTTGCGCAGTTTTGGACAACGTCGATTTAATATAAAAGCTTCCAAATTGGGAACCTAACTATCACATCTGGCTTTAATTAAAATTAAAAAAAGCACTTGCGTGATTTTACACAACAAAAATTTTTTAGTTATAGAGGTACACGCTACACAAATATTATTTTGCAACAAAAAAAATATGTAAATTTAGACGTTGGTTGCAATAGCTATTTGTCGTTTGTATTATTAAGAGACAAAAAACTGAAAATATAAACTAACATATTATTCCGTTAAACTAATATTTAAAAAATTCAGGTAAATGACGTAGGGTCCTGATTTATTAGTCAATGATGCTTACGCGTTTCCAAATTCGAAGGATATTTAGCTGGGATGTATCTCAAAATCGATTTTAGGTCAATGATTTCCTTTAATAATTGGTGATATTTTTTTAAAGATTTTGTTGCACACAAACAATCAACTTTTGTAGAACAATATATATTAGCACATCAATGTAATTTAAATTGATGTGGGACATTTTCGGTAATATACATTATAAATGGTTGCGCAGTGCGAGCTTCAAATGTTGAATCTCCGCGATTTGCGTTTGCGGGTTGTCGCTTTGCACTATCAGTTTCGCAAAGATCCAAGTACGCCTCGAGTTTGTCTTTTTATCATCTGGGTGCGGATTACTCCATTTTTTTCTGAAGGCTTCAAACTCGTTCAGACTTACCACTGGAAATGAGGTACGATCTAATCTGCCTCTACTGGCTACGTTTCGATTCCTGGACATTTCCCGATATCCTCAACAGGCCTTTAATCACACCTACGCAGTACAATACTCACAATAACAGATTTATGCAAATGGGCTAAATCAGGTTTTGTTATTATTGTATGATGTATGTGTGATAAGAAGCCTGATGATGATTCAAGAAAGTAAGAACTGAAACGTCGCCGGTCAACGAAGATTAGATCGTACCTTATGTCCGGTGGTTAGTATATGATGATGATGCCTTCGGAAGAGAGGGACGAATCCGCAGCTAGCCAATAAGAAGACAAACTCGATGCGTACTTGGAGATGGGGATCAATTGGGTCTATGCGAAACTGATAGTGCAAAGCGAGACGCCCCAAGAAAGCAAATCTCAGAGATTCAGCATATTTTCGGGAAGTTTCACATCGTTGGTTTATATTAGTATTTGAATATATTTAATTTGGCCTCAAAGGTTCATTGTATTGGAAAAGAAAAGTCTAAGTGGCAAATTATTATCCATATAACTTAATTAACATATTAGAAATGTGTCCAGAAATTTACTTATTAAGGGTAGAATTCTTTCTACCCAAATGGGAATAATTAACCATTGGATATAACAGAAGTTTTCGAAATATTATGCAGACAATTAAAATTGTACGGTTCAACGAGACATATGATCTAGCACTTTTTTTCAGCAAAGACTTTTCGCACATATAACTGCATTGAATGTAAACGGATAGACGAAAACAATAGTAGCAACTTGAATATATTCATTGGGTAATCAATTATAATTAAGAATTGAACTAATATTTTGATTGAAACAGTGGCGTAAATATTGTTATATTATATTTGGGATAGAAAACTTAATATTGGTAGGAAGTGAAATTTACACTAAGCAGAATCTGAAACTACCTTCAACAAAATAGCAAAAATTTTACACTCAATTGAGCGTATATATGGCATTATCACTAAACTACTTGTTAGCCAATTGTTTATCGCAACACCCTTCAAAATGTCATATGACTAAATCTGTAAACCATATTCTGTTAATAAAATTATCATAAAGATCATTATTCTATTAAGTACTTATCTTCGTCTCCATGGCAGACATGAATTTATTTTAAATTTAAATCTTAATTTATTTTTATATCCCACTATCTCTTGATCACTTTTCCTAGCATAGTTTTACAGCAGGTGTGTTTGCATTAGTATAGCTGTACCCATAACCAATCAGATCATCCTTATTTATGTCATTTCACTTACTAAGAAATGATCTGATGCGTGCAAAGTGTAAACAAACATTCCATTTTGATGATTATGCACGTGTATACACTTATATTTAACTGAACACTTATCTATAACTGACGTCCTCCTACACCTACACGACAAGCAACATCAGTAGCTATCAATAAATTAGCCATTGATAAGAATAAAAGGAGTGGTTTATAATAAATTGCACACTTCATTTATTTGGATAATGAGCTGTTGACTGATAATGGTTTCAGGAAATGGGTACCGAAAACAATCCAATGCGGTTACGTACTGGAAACAATCCAAAGTATCACAAAATGGATCAGGTAATTATGTCTTATTCGGTACCGTAACGATTTGATTTTTCAAAACAACATTAAGATTTAACAAAGAATTCTAATTAAATTATCCATTTGGTTGGGAATATGGAGTTTAGCAGCACTTTTACCAAATATTGTCGATTCATTTCTCGTTTCTACCGTCTAATATTAATTGAATTTAATTAACTATAGTAAAATTAAAATAAGTGAGAAACAGACATTTTAAAGTTTTAGTATACCATGAGACTATTGCAAGATTAATAACAAAGATGATTATTATAACAAGAACTAATTATTTTCATTTTTATTTATTTATTTATTTATTAACACCACCAGCATTAAAAATTATTACGTCTAATACTACCACTACTTTAAGTATTATTACTACAAATGATACTACTAATTTGTGATTTATGATACTATTGCAACTTCTACGATTTCTTATAAATTCACACAATCACATCTACTGTTGCTATTACTGCTTCCAATACTATTACCACTTCCAAGATTACTGCTGCTATTAATACCATTAATTCTGACAATACTTCTAATAATACTTCCACTACTACCACTAATACTGTTGTTGCTTATCATAATTTAGCCTGAAAAACTACTTCGTCCATGAACATTATTTTTATTACGAATACTTGTACTTCCACTTATAACAAACTTTCTAAATCTGCTGTAACAACCACTCAATATAATAAGAATTTTAATTCAAAATAAATTTTTACAAATCCGTTGCCAATTATAAAATATATAAAAAAATAGACGGTGAACACACGGTTTTTATATTATTACTTATTTGTACCTGACAATCAATTTATTGAGGTGCATCAGTCAGCATTAAGAAAGACGTTATATTACTTTATGGCAATATTTAATCCAGCACAGATGTCAAGCAATTATAATTTTTTTCTGAATGAATTCATAAGAAGATATACCGCACTTATTGAAATATGCTTTATTGAACAAAATAATGTGGTGAATTGTTTGTACAATAATGTATTCTTGTAGAACTAAATGTGTTACGTGTGATAATATTATTACCTATGAGATTTTGAAGAACAAGAATTATTATTTCCAAAGAGATTTTGCAAAATATTTTTCGCGCCTTTGTTTTGCAATAAATAATAATTTTAAAAAAAACAAGAGTAATATTGAAAGTAAAACAAAACTTATTTTTAATTTTTGATAAATTTAAAAATTTTGTGTGTAGTGCGATATTGAGCGAGAAGAACCGTTCAGAATTTCTCATGGGATTTCAAATGGCCTTCAATTTGGTCATGGATGACATGTGTTTGAACTAAGTAAAGTATTTATTGCTTACCTTTAGATAGATTTATTTAGGCAACTGATTTTAAAATTTTTTTTCTTAATAATCATAAAAATGCCACCGTGTACAACTGAAGAACTGCCCAATTTACAAGCAGTTATTAATATTGAAACATTCGAAAAAAACATATGCATACGATGGAGTTTCTTGTTAGCTCTTGTGTCATAAATAGTAATCATCTATGCGAAATGTAATTTAAAATAATCTAAACTAAGAAGAGTATGAAACATTGGGATATGTGAAGCACTAAATGAAGAAGACAAGCTTAACTCTTTTGCGATAGAAAACTAAAACAATCCCATAAAAAATTTAAGCAAATTATTACACAATGGTTTGTTTTTATATTTCTTTTTTATTAGAATTGTCGGAAATGAAACCGCGAGGTGATTTTCAACATGAAAAACCTCTTGGCACAAAAATTGCGTCATTATACCGGTGGTTAACATAATGAAATTAGGTTGGAAAACTAGCGACACAAACTGAGTCCGGTTTATTTAACTAATCACATAACGTAGAAAAATAGCAGTCAGTCCATGTAGTGACCTGTTTCGAACTTTAATGTTTATTGTAAGAAAAAATCGGCATTCTGACTAACGACATTATAACTGCAATAAATATATATGACATCAAAAATTATATTTGCGGCGATCGTTCATATTAGTCTCTCAACATTATCATGTAAGGATAGTGGCACCATTTTTGATTCAACATCGCAAACTTGAGATAAACATCAATTTAATCTTTTTAACCAGGCGAAATATCCACTAGAGCGCCATGTGTACGAGACAATTATATCTGATATCCGCGTAACTGATTTATATGTCGTATGCAATAATTGCGGTTTGATTCTTTCTAGAGAGTAATTGTTCTTGCTTGCGCAGTACGATCATCACATGTATCGTATCCACGATTTTCTTTCGTGGTTGGTAAATTTGGATTCTCGATTCCGCAATGGTTATCTTTTTCACGTTCGTGTTGAGTTCGCTGTCGTTGTGCGTTCCTGCTGATTTATCGCCTCACTCCAAAGGCTTCCACACTAGTCCTTCTAATGACGAGAAATAAAGTTTGATCTAATCTTGGTTGTATTATGACGTTTCGGTACCTCATTTCCAGTAACATCTTCAGAATTCTAATTACATGTAGTACACTGCTCACAAGACAAAATGTGCTTAAATCTGGTCGTTTCCGCATTAAATATTGTGTTATTACAATTTGTAGATGGTACTGGAAATGAGGTACAGAAACGTCGTCATACAATCAAAATCGATTCTTTCTAATCAGTGTGCCGTCGAGCATGTGGTGAGTAAAGTTGACGACTGTGAGTATGTTTGGCTTCCACTAGCAACTTTCAGTTTTGCTTCAGCTTAAATAAAATGCTGTCGGTGCGTATATCAATTGGATAAACTGAATATGAACAGTTTTCACTAGAACGCGCGTAATTATTTTTTCGGGCTATTAATAATATGTCGACAGTATGCAAAAGCAAGTGTTAAAGTGCACGAAATTTTTATTATGAATTTTTGGCTTATTATCATAGTCTTTATGGATTAATTTGTGATTGGTTACGCTATGCTTAATTGCAATTGCACATTCGTTAAATATATGCAACGAAAAATGTTCTGAAAATATACATTTCGTCAGGTTCTGTGCTTTCAGCGATATATATTTAATATTTCAAAAATAATTTATATAAAATTAAATGTAACTTTTCAAATGCAGGAAACAAGAATATGCCGCTTCCCATTTTGTGAAGTTGGCTTGTTCTATTACTTTAACTATTTGATATAGTTTGTTGATTTTCCTTTATTTATTTAATAGGCTTAGCTAACCAACTGATAAACGCAGATATCCATTATAGCAGTTAAAATCACAAAACCATTCCTTTCTATGAAACAGGATTAAAGCATAACTTCAAAATAAATAGTCCAACATGGTGCGTTTTATCTGAGGCTGGGAATACGTTTTAGGTGAATTACTTTCTGGCATTTGAAAAATGCAAGCAGCAGTGTTTTCTAGATTTTGTTAGCATTAATCTAATACATTTCTTGTAGGAAGGTAGCTTAGGCTGCTTTTTTAGGCAAGCAAGCAAAATTGATAAACTGTAATGAAATTTCAATTCTAATTGTTATTGTGTGCAAAATACACCATGTCGTAGACAATACTGCACAATGCAAATATAACAGTTAAGCGCTCGCATTGAATATTGGAGGAAACTGGAGAATGAAAATATTTCGCATCTGTAGAATATCTTTGACAATTTTTAATGTCGCATTTGTAGTTTTGTAAGCAGTTTATGATGAAAGCGTAATTAAAAAAAAATTACAAGTTCATTTTTCCGTGTATCTCTGGCAACATTTTTCCTAGATGAAACTTTTGTTAGAAGAAATAAACGTAATAGGACTTTAGTGTGTCGAACGTAAAAGACAGTAGGTAAACAGAGGAAATAGCTAAACTGAAATAGACTTGCTATTGTATTTCCGGAGAAGGCGACTGGTTTCTGTAAATAAAGGTACAACAATCAGCAAACAATGAAATGGAGATTTTAAAAGCGCTAGATTGCCTGACTATTTCAAATAACTGTGGTACTTTTAATACAATTAATTTTATTTGCACAAATGCGTGTTTCAGAGTGACGTTGTTGCCTCATGGAATAGATTTTATATATTATACTAAAACATAAAATTCGATTCATATTATTATTATTACTAATTGTCAAAAATTATAATATTACGACAAACTTACATTTTAACAAGTTCAACTACAGCGTGCATTCAATATAACTGCAAAAATCCTGTTACCGAAAAAGAAATTAGAAGCCTTAGTTATGAGATATTTAACAAAGTTCAAATAGCAAAATTATCTAGCTAATTGTTAATTTTAATTTTTTGCATTTTTCTAGTAAATTTGCGATATGCATATTAGGACTACCTGAATATATAATGAATAATATGTGATTTTGTTTCCACATAATAGATTTTAAAGGCCGTTGTGCTCAAACACCATCTAATATTTCGAAAACAGTGAAAATTATTTTGGATGTTATGATAAAATTTTCTAATAGATTGTGCTAAATGTATGTGTAAACAAAATGGATATATTTCACGTTCTGGAAATGCTGGTTTCCTCAGAAATCTGACAAGTAAATAACGCCAATTCATACTAGTTTCGATTATTTATCTAAACTTACTTTAATTAAAAAATGGTAATAGTTAAATACTGTTTGTTGCGAAGAACTAATATATATATGCAAGTATGTATTAGGTTTTGCGAACCTAGTAACAAATTAGTTCACTTGTATCGAAGGATAAATAAAGGCAGCATGAACGGAAAGTATAATCTCATACACATTCGTTTCGTGCTACTGGCACTCATCAGTGGATGACAGTATTACGCCTTTAAACACTATATCTGGTCAAAGTATGCTAACGTCCTATTATTCGACATTCTTCTACCAAATATGTAGTGGTTAAGGCGTAATATCGGCTCCTACTGATGAGTCGCCAAGTAAGCATGAAGCAGTTAACGTGCATTGTAATAGTTGTTTGGATAACTTCTAGGTGTAAAATTCTACGCAGGATAATTTTGATTCCAAATAAATATACAATGTTAAAGTAATTTAAATAATATAAAATGAAAAGGTCAATCATATATATATATATATATATATATATATATATATATATATATATATATATATATATATATATATATTGGATGAACGAATATACTAACGAATCCAGAACAATGGCTGTAGATACTGGTAGAAATAAGATTTATTAATAAATGTTATTCCATGGAGTACGTTGTTTTGTTCTTCCACTTTCTAAAAATGGTGAAATTAGAAACTATCAACATATATATATATATATATATATATATATATATATATATATATATATATATATATACTATTATATTCATACTTTCCATGTGCAGAAAAAAAGTAATTTTGTCTAGACACAAGAAACGCTTCCTTCCCATTATCTTCTAAAGTATCTGCAAATAAAAATCTCTCTATATACAAATTGAAAGGCAGAACAAGATAGAACTATGTGAGCAATGGTGAGTGTGAAATAAGGCAAACAACCAATAAATTTCGTGCATCGCCTCCAGTTGAAGCTCAATGCCTGAACATGCTTTTTCTGCTTGCATAAATCCAAATGCAATTTGTTTATCCATATCGTTGGTGGCTAGCTCCCTTTTGTTATTGCGCTTAGTAATTATTGTAAATGCTGCGTCAGGAGGACATACGTGTGATGTTTCAGCAATGTGTTGCGCAATTGCACACGTACATTCACAACTTGATTTCAAATGATTGCAATTGCGCAATAATTCGTTAAAACATCACACGTATATTCTCCAGGCGTAGCATTTAAAATAATTACTAAATGCATTAACAAAGGAAGCTAGTCACATATGAAGCGTTATGGATAAACAAATTGTATTTGGATTTATGCAAGCAGAAAAGCATGTACAGGCATTGTGCTTCAACTGGAGGCGATGCACGCAATTGATTGGTTGTTTACCTTATTTCAGACTCATAATTGTTTACATAATTCTATCTTTTTCTGCCTTTCAATTTATATTTAAAGAGATGTTTATTTGCAGACACTTTAGAAGATAATAAGAAGGAAGCGTTTCTTGTATCTAATAAAATTACTTTTTGTTTTTGCACATGGAAAGGGTACAATGAATATTATTAAAGCTCGCATTTCAGAAGAATATATATATATATATATATATATATATATATATATATAAGCATGACTGATAAACTAAATAATGTGTTCTGTACATACAAGAATAAAGTGACCCAAAACATAGCCGTGTTACACACACATATATATGTATATATATAAGTATATATAAACTATAGTAGTACTATAATGATTATATGTATATTTTCAGTATATACTGACTAATGTATCTGTTTGTTAAGACAATTGATCGAATAGACTGGTTTTTTTCTCGTTGGGACTCCAGAATTTGCAGTGAATGTGATACCAATTTCGGCGCACATTCTCCGACGTCTACGACACTATCAATTCGGCCACCGGTGCCGCGTTTTATACACCTGAAGGGAAGGTTAAACAGAAAATATATGTTGGTATTTGATTTCAAATTGCGTACGGGTTGCGGAATTTATGGAGTCTTAGAATTAGTAGCATATGTGCTCAGATACATTTCCAGTCCACGGAAAATATGGGGCAGTATTTGAAGAAGTCCAAACATAGACAAAACCCGTCTATTAGATGAAATATCATTAGTGTCTGATGCAACATTGTGACTATACTGACAATATATTTATAATTAATATCCTGTAATTACTTCAATATAATTTCATCCAAATGGTGTCCTTTTTTATTGACAGATGCGGTGTGGTTTCTTTCAAATTCATATACAAAGCATTAACCAATAGTTCTCACCTGAAAATAGCTAATAGGAAAAATATTGTGACATAAATGCAAATTGAAAGCACTACGCCGCACGAGTGGCATATTGGGCTAGGATGCTATCACTTATGCGGCAACCTCTAGGCAAACCTTGGAGATTTCCAACTAAGGAAGAAACCAGTCTATTGGATCAATTGCTTTAGTTTGAACACGTTTCTTCTGTTTGCATAAATCCGGCTGCAATTTGTTTATCGATCCTGCTTCATATGTGGTTAACTCCTACATACTTTTGCATTTGGTAATTATCGTAAATTCTACGACGGCAGAACTTAGGTTTGAGGTTTCAAAGATTTGTTGAGCAATTGCAGACGCGTATTCACCATTTGATTTAAAAATGGCCTTTAAGTTGCAATGTTATCTCAAACGGGTAATAAAACGTCTGATCGATTAGTCTACGTAAGTTGATCGTGAAATTGCACATGCATGTATATAAGTAAATAATATTTTATGTCGACAAAAACGGCTGCTTCTATTTGATTTCTGTTAAAGGCAAATTTATTACCTTAATTCACAAACTTGCCTTAGCTGCATTAATTATATATTTTAATGTCGCTTCAACCTTCTTTTGTGTTATTTGAGACACTGCCTTACCCTGAAATTGGATGTTCATGTTGACTGCTTTTATTTCTGTTCAAAAATACGTATATTTCTGTTTAAATAGTGGATTTAATGAATTGTCTACGATAGCCATTAGACATCCAATCCTTTATTGATTTAGTATATTCGTTGTCCTTCTGAATCTGGACTTACAAACCTGTCAATTTTTCAAAAACAGTCACGAGCTGTTGATAGTTTATATTGAAACGGAACAAAAATGTTGCAATACAAATACTGCGCTGACCAGGTTGGTTCATGTTAAATTGTTCTATTAAAATTACCAAAAGTATCTTTTTAGTAGTACATCCAAGAAAGGCAAAATATCATCTTACATGAACTCTAAAGTGAAACCCATACTCTCATTGCTCTTTGTTCGTCATTGCGACCTGTTCTTAACGACAATAAAAATATCAACAATGTACCGTATGTATTGAGAACATTTACTTATGGCATTTCTTAAATATGTTTTATCTATATTACTTGGAAAATCGTCCCATTTCCACACCATCAATTTGTATTTAAATGCTTTTATTATAAACTGCACGTCTTTCGTGCGTAGTAATATAAGCTTGCGTAAAGTATGACCTGGCTCGGAGATGTTAATATGTAATGTTCTACCGCTTGGACTATGAGTCCGATTGTTTTGTCAATTGGTACATTTGTAAGCAAATACGTAACATCAAAAGAAAACATAATCTTGTTTTTAACATTTATATCTTGTATTCTGTTTACAAACTCGAAAGACTTGGTAACTGCATAATTACCTGGTAGTTAACGTAATGGTTCATGTATAAGAACTAACCATTTAGTCAATACATGAAACGGAGAATTGACAATTTATAATATTGGTCTCATAGGACAATCTTTATTGTGTTTTTGGAAATCAGTGCATTGTTGGTGTAGATGATCCAACTGGCTTGAGCTTCTGTGCAATGGCCTTATTAATTAAGCCGTTAACTTTCAAGATCTTAATTTCATTTGTTACTTTGCGTTCCCCATTTGCAAATTTCTTCTGATTTATCCTCTAGACGAGTAAAAATTGTATTCGCATTCAACGCGTTTTCCACCTTTCATAGGTAATCGGATATTTCCAATACAGAAACGTTCTAGCATCTATCTGCGAGTAGTATTTTGATATCTGCATTTCTATTGATATCTTTAAGCGCATTAAAATGGTTTTTTGTCAATGATTTCTGTCCTGCGCATTTGGTCGATTTCAAGTGTGAAGCCTGGTCAATTTTATAACAATATTTATAGGTCGTAATACAGCTGTTTGTTCAAATAGCAAATGAAATTTTGCCTCAAAATAAACATCGAATTTATCAGAAGGATGAATTTCCTAATTTCGGCCCAACGGAAGTGCCTCCAATGTATGGAATTTTTGATAAGTTAAGCACGTGTTCATCCATATCGCTCGGTATTAAATCACGCAAATCTCCAGGATTTATGTCATTTTATAATTTCTGCAATATTCTTTTTTGCCTTTCGTCATTATAGCTGGCAAAATCGTCAGAAATCTCATTCTTACAAAAATAATTAATTAATCCAGTACACAAGATAAACATCGGATTATTTTCTCTAACGCTGCTTTCTCTTTTATTAAGTGTTTAATTGTGGAATACCTTTTAGGATTTTTCGATTCACCCGTAGTCAGGATTTGCGTATACTGCGCACCAAATCGTTTGGGAATCGTAAGTACTTAATACGCTAAAAATAATTTCATTTCCCCAAAAAAACATTATTCGCGCTCTACATTTTTACGTCACTAGTTCTAGATTTTTGAAATATTCTCTTGGAATGTGAACCTTAATATACCATGTACACGTGCAAAATGAAAAAGATTTTTCATCGAATAAATTAATATCCATCAGGTTGGTATCATGTACCGACTCGAAAACCATAGTGTTAGTATCCAGTACTCATCGATTTCAAAAAAGGTATCAGTTACTAACACAATAGCCAAAGTGTTAGTATCCTTTACAGACTCGGCATATATATTATATAGTGTGAGTTAACATTGAAGTCGCATTGTCGTTGACTTTATATTATGTTAGCTTCACTATTACAGGTTTACACATTCGTCTAGGAGATTGTACCGTCCTATTATTCCACATTCTTTTAACAATATATAGTGGTTAAAGGGCGTAATACCGGCTCCTACTGATGAGTCGCCAGTAAGCACGAAACGAATGTGCATGAGATTATACTTTCCGTTCATGCTGCCTTTGGTTTATCCTTCTGGTCACAACTGAACTAATTTGCTATTAGGTTCGCAAAACCTAATACATACTTGAATATAAAAACTGTTTCTTTCTCATATTTTTCTCAAGTATCTACGAATGAGCATCTAATTATATATAAATTAAAAGGCAAAATAAAATAGAAAAATGTAAACAAGGAAAGATTGTGAAATAAGGGAACAACCAATCATTTTCATGCACCACCTCGAGTCTTAGCTCAATACACGAATATGAATCCTTCGCTGGTACAAATCCGATTGCACTTCGGTTGTCGATAGAGCTAGGCATGTGGCTAACTTCCTTCTGTTAATGCATTTAGGAACTATCTTAAATGCTACGTCTAGAGAAACGCGTGAAATTTCAACGATGTGTTGCGCAATTCAATTTAGCATTTGATTTAAAACAGGCGTTTAAGTTGCAATGTTCTCTCATTCGAGAAATTAACCGTCTGGTCGATCGGCTTACATAAGTGGATTTAAAACGCGCATATATATTGGTGGATATTTTTTTATGTCGTCATTTGCGGCTGTTTCTGTTTGCTCGATTTCAAAGGCAAGTGTGTTATTATAAATTACATTCATAGTTTAGCTGCATTAGTTATACGTGTTAATGCCGCTTTAAATTTCCTTTGTGCTATTTGGGAAATTGTATCCCCCTTAAATGTGATTTTATAGTAGACTGCTTTCCTTTTTGGTCCAACATTTGTCTGTTTCTGCTAAAACCTATTGTAATAATAGATTCATTTAATTGTCTAGGATAGACATTAGGCATTAACTCGTTTTTTGCTTTAGTATATTCGATTGAATCTAGACTAACCAATCCGTCAATTCTTCAAAAACCACGAACTGCTGATAGTTGAAATTTTGAACTCCAAATTTCTATTTATATGTAACGAGATGTACTTTTGTAGATACTTGAGAAGAATTCGAGAAAGAAACGATTCTTGTATGTGATAAAATTTAAATTTTCGTTTTGAACATGGAAAGGTTACTATAGATTTTATAAAGACTCGCATTCCATAAGAATATATATATATATATATATATATATATATATATATATATATATATATATATATATTCTTTTTAAATGCAACACAATAAAATTCATTGTACCATTCTTGTAAAACAAAAAGAAATTTTATCAGATATAAGAAAATTTTCTTTCTCATGGTCTTCTCAAATATATATATCTTTATATATAAATTGGAAAGCAAAACAAGATAGAAATATGTGAACAAAGAGAGTGTGTGAAAAATAGAAACCAATCAAATTGCGTGCGTCACATCCAGTTCAAGCTCAATGCTTGTACGTGCTTCTTCTACTTACATAAATCCGGCTGCAATTTGTTTATCCATAAGGCTTCATACTGCACAGTATTTGCATTTCAGCAGTTTTGTGCCATTTCAATATAAATTATCAACAGTTCGTGGTTGCTTTTCAAAAATTGACAGGTTAGTTAGTCAAGATTCTAAAGAAAATGAATATAATAAAGCAATTAACTATTAAATGTCAAATGGCTATCCCAGACAATTAATTGAATCAATTTTTAAAAGGGGAATTAACCAGAAACAGACGTATTATGGGCCAGAAAAGAAAACTGTCTACCTAAACATCCCGTTTAAGGGGGATGCAGTTTCCCGAATGGCACAAAAGAAAGTTGAAGCAGCATTGACACGCACATTTAATGCAGCCAAACTACGATTGTTATTTAGGGTAACACACTTGCCTTTACCAGCAATCAAAGAGAAACAGCCGTTAATGTCGATATCAAATATTATTTACCAATATACATGCGCAAGTTGTCGATCAACTTACGTAGGCCGATCGACAAGACGGTTAATTACTTGAATGAGAGAACATTGCAACTTGAACGCCTGTTTTAAATCAAATGGTGAATACCCGTCTGCTATTGCGCAACACATCATCGAAACATCACACGAATATTCTCCAGACGTAGCATTCAAAGTAATTACTAAATGCAAAAACAAATGGGAGCTAGCCACATACGAAGCCTTATGGATAAACAAATTGCAGCCGGATTTATGTAAGCAGAAGAAGCATGTACAAGCATTGAGCTTGACGCACGCCATTTGATTGGTTTCTATTTTTCACACTCTCTTTGTTTACATATTTCTATCTTGTTTTGCTTTCCAATTTATATATAAAGATATGTTCATGAGTAGATATTTGAGAAGACCTTGAGAAAGAAAATTTTCTTATATCTGATAAAATTTCTTTTTGTTTTTGCACATAAAAAGGGTACAATGAATATATATATATATATATATATATATATATATATATATATATATATATATATATATATATATATATGGGAAAAAATTATTTTTCATGTTGTGACAATAGAATGGATCTATATAAAACCATACACGCTGGGTGGAAACGTATCCATATATTTTTGTGAAATACTATACGGCGAATCAAAACAACTGGGTCTTATCAATTTATATATTCTCATCGTAAGATATTGGTGTATTTTATCCCTTGGATCTTTATTTTCAGGTTATTTCACATTTATTTAATTTTTAATACATTGTTTATTTTATAGTTCAAACATTTTATTTAAACCATTGTTCCACATTCATTGGTTGATTTATTTCAGTTCTTAGTCTTGAAATCTAATAAATCCGCTTTTATTTCTATTACTTATTCGCAAATGTTACTATACCTCCAACCAAATCAAACGTTGTCTAATACTTCTCTGGGAGAATCTTTTCGATATTTTTTGTTTCTGGTATAATCTAATTTTGTCATGTAACCAATATTAATAGCCGCTTTGAGGATAAATTAAGCCCCTGAGTTTACTTTCACGGAATTCAGACTGCATACTTTATTAGTTTCGTCTCATATCTCATTGCAACCTTATACAAATGTCATTATTTTCTGCATTCTTCTAGAATTTCTCTAAGCCATTATAATCGTTCATTTACAATTAATTCAAATTTTCATTTCATCCACTTATTATTGTTATTTACATCAAATGTAAAATCTTCGTCGATTGCCCATAGTTAACTGCTATGTCTTTGTGTTTCACACTTTGGATTGTCCATCGGCATATCGACAGATACCCATTACCTCTTAGAACACGTCTTCTCCAAGAGTGCATAATTTATCAAAGTGTATAACTAAGCAAAGCGAACTGGCATGATTCTATTTTGCATATATGTTGTCAGCATATACAAAGCATTTCACAAGAGAATAAATTTAATGTATCAAGTAAACCGGTTTAACATTTAGAGCCAGGTAACTTATCCACTGCGTTGCTTAATCTGCGAAATAGATGCAAAGTACGATTTAATAACACAAGACGTTTTTTCAGGTATTAAACCAAATGAAACCTATTTGGCATATCTTTAGACCGAAACTCGCCAATGACCAGTTAGAACTGTCATTAAAATAAAGACACTATACTACCTGGGAATGTGATATTGAACTGAAAATTAATGGCAAGATTTGATTATATATGAATAAGTTAGCGACACTATCAATCAGTAAAACTAAACATTGCGTAAGATAGAAAAGGTAATTCATTGAAATTTGGGTTTGTTCTCATATATATATATATATATATATATATATATATATATATATATATATATATATATATAATATGAAATTGGTTCCAAAATTATACGGTTTTGTATAGATGGACGAAGATCGAACTAACGAATTTAGAATATAGGCTGTAGATACTGGTAGAATTGATATTTATTAATAAATATTTTCCAGGATTACTGCTGTTCTTTCTCATATATTCCTCATAAATGGTAAATTTGCCTACTATATCGGAAAATATCTGGGTGGTTTTGTCAATATTTGCGAGCATGTTACATTGACCTTTATACCTCCAATCATGGGTGGTAAACATAAATCTTTATGTTGATATAACGCAATTAAATTAAATTACACTAACTAAATTTTGCTTATGCACTTGGTACGGCGTTTGTCTCTTAATTTATTTTTGGATTTACAAATTGAATATTAAGATAAATATTTTAAAATGTGCGACAGAATTATAAAACACGGATCGTTTTCAGATTGCAGACTGTTTAATTTTCATTATTTTATAGATTGCATTAAGGAATGAAATACAAGTTTATATTAATTATCATGTCCTAGTTAGGCAAAAAAGATGTTTGCATCAACGTCCTCCATTTTTGATTCTAAATAAAAGTTTAGATGTTATATCCATGTGTAATAACATCCCGTTGCAAGCAAAAACATTTTTATTTAAATTACTATAATCGAGGTTGCGAATTTGATATAAAATACTGACCCGTCTAGGACATACATTTGTAGGTTTAAACTAAGATTTTAATAGCAGACAAGCTTCGTCCTTAATAAAACTCATCTCGTACAGGCCAGAATTTGTGGGCCTGTCGCACACTTCACAAAATTTTTAGTTTCATACTAAGTATATTAACACGGTTATTTTTTTTATATAGGTGGAGCTCATACGGCATCCATTCAGACCCAAATATCCAACTAACCATCCCCAGTCTGTCATTATTTTAACAGACACCACACTACTCGGGATGTAGTATTTAAATTTACATTTATATAATTTGATTTATTTAAACGTTCTATATTAAAGTTTGCTTCAATTTTAGCTAAATGTAAATATATTTGATGTAATATTGTGCAAATTTTAGACATTTTTTGTCATGCCCCTATATTTCGTTTGGAAAGGAATATTATGGACAATTTAAGGTCGATCCAATCGTAAAACAACCTTCTTTCCAGGTCGAAAATATTTTAAAGTGTTATCTAGAAAAATTATCTAATAGAAATAACAGCTTGCAAGCCGAACATGATCTTAAGTTTGCTTTAATAAAATTTTCGTAACTTGAAATATATGGTGAAAATGAATTTTACGAATTTCTCATTTAAGCCAGAAAACTAAGATAATTATTAAAATCAAGTTTGCGATAGTGATATAACATCAATACCATTACCTCTATACGTTTGGTAGTTTAAACTAAGCATTGGGTAATGCAGAAAAGGCAAGACCCGTTACGTCCTTATGGAAAATTTTTTTATGTACTGTCCAAATTTGGTAATTCATGGAACATCCTTTCAAATCGGATATATTATTTGTTGCGCAAACTTAAAATATATATAAAAGTAAGTATTGCTTATTGTGTATCTAGTAAAAATTAATGCAAATTGGACTAGAAAGATATAAAAAATTCAACATTAAATAATTATATATTCGGATGAACACATGAATTTCTGGCTTGCAGTTGACTCATTAGTGGGATCAGGTACGCCGCCAAGTACTAACTGTATATTTTTTCAAGAACTTTGGGACAGGTGGACAGCATAATTTCAAATTTAAATTTTTATTCAATTAGTAATAGAGTCAACTTATCATAATTTCCTTGGCAATGCCACGTTAAAGCCATTCGATATATATATATATATATATATATATATATATATATATATATATATATATATATATATATATATATATACAGAAGCTTGTAAAGGGTACCAATACTATGGATGTTGTTTCAGTACCCGATAACAACATTATGGTGGCTAAAACTCTACATGGCGCCAACAATATGGCAGCCGAGTCCGTAATTGATATAAATACAATAAAATTCTGTATAGGTGAAATCTGACCAATAATCATAGTTAATACTGATGTACACCACATACTCCAGAAAATTCATATGATCTAGCTTTGATCGATATCCGTTACCAAATTTTGCAATAATGATGACACCAGTCGATTTAATTTAAAATAGAATCTTTTGTTATTTTCCGATGGTGTAATATATATATATATATATATATATATATATATATATATATATATATATATATATATATATATATATATATATATATATATATATATATATATATATATAGGTACTTTCTCCCTAATAAATAATCAATTCAAGTAGGACTAGAATGAAAAAACCAAGTTATAGTTTCAAGTAAATAAGAATTTCATCGTCAGTGATAATTTCTTTGAATGGTTTCCCCCTCAATCCAGATAATAATAATAACATGTGAACATTATAAACAGTAAGTAGTCGTCAATGGTCAGTCAAATGCGCAATATAATAAATGAGTGGCTGAGAAATGTTAATAAACAAAACATATATTCCGCAAGGACAAAAAATCTATCATGTAAATACGCCACCTAATATAACATCTACAACAAAAATCGGTAAAAGTATTTTATACAGACAAAAGAAAAGACATTATGGATATCTGACGCAATGCAAGGATAGATTTGACTATGAAGTGAACAGAAATTTTAAGATTATATTTAAATTAGGATAGGCCTAATTTAATTGAGCACGATATTTCTTAAGTTATTCATGTATAAATTTGCATTTATCTATATATATATATATATATATATATATATATATATATATATAATATTTAATGTTCTCATAAATTTATATACTTTTCGTTTGAGCTAAAAGAGAAATAAATTTTATAATAAATATTTATTTCGATTGAATGGTTAGTGTCAGTATTCTTGAAATCAATCTAACGCTATTGATTAAACGTTGTATTTGTTAAATAAAATATATTAATTGTTTAATTTAATAAGTTATACTAGAAGCACATAAATGATCAGTAAGCGTTCGAAATATGTTATATACCATAACCATAATATTTTGGGGGCACTTGCTTAACATTAAAAAAGGTTAGTGGCCCATATCATATTTGGGGAATAAAAAATACGTAATCAAATCAAGACATGCGTTAACTAATTTGTACGAAAATATTCCAGTGAGCGCCATAAATAAGTATTATCTTATGGCGATTTTATCTAACTCACAAAACACGAACGACATATTTCCTGAATTGCAAAATTTGATTGAATAATGTTTTTGTCATCAGCATGCAGTTCTAAGCCATTGTCTTATTTTATATTTATTCATTATTGATTTAAGCGTAGATTAACTGATCATATGTCATCTTTCGTTGTACTTCAAAAGGTTTATTTAATTTATACTGAAGCAGGCTTTATGATTCGTAAATGTTTATTATAATCAAGATGAATACAAATAAGTTATATATGTAATTAATAGTACGTTGTTTTTGAATCTATGAGAATTATATATATAGAGATATATATATATATATATATATATATATATATATATGTACACCTCCCCAAATATTAGGATTATTTCCAATCGTTATTAATTTCATAAACCAAACAATGTCTGAATTAAATCGAAAATTTCATTAAAGCAATACGTGGTATGATTTACAATTTTAGTTATATTTATTGCTGCGCATATTTGTGCATTGCCTTAGGAGTGCATATTCCTGTGTCTGTTTATTGTATTAAAGAGTGATATTTGTGATCTGGTTATTCTTTATTTGACGGATTGTGTTTTGGCAGTTTTTTCGCTTTGTGGGCTATTAGGTGTAAATATGTTTTCCCAGTTTTTTGTCTTTGAACTCGCCTTCAATTTATCCCTAGCTAACAGCGCAGTTTTGGCGGAATGCACCGCAGATCGCTCGTATGGTTGTGCAAATTCCGTCACAGTTAACGGTGGGAGTGATGCCGTTAGCGCAGATTTTTTTCAGTTTGCAATCGAACGTTTTTTGAGGCGGATATATTGGGTGTTCAGACTTACTTGAATGCTAGCAAATTAGTTTTAGATTGTGTGATTCGTGACCAGTCGATTAAAATATATTGTTGATGAAACTTTTAGATTCTTATAGTGAGTGATTTTTGTTTTATATAGAGACTTTCATATATGTCTGATAGTTTTTAAGATTTACCTTCTTGTAGAATAGGCAAATTTTGCAAATTGGCCGTGTCGTGTTTCAAATAGAGACTCAATTATTTTCCTGACGACGCCAGGCCATTATTTATTAAATATGTTTGGATTCTATTTATCTGTTTTTGTTTTCACAACGTCAACATATATATTAACATATATATATAGAGAAAAGCGGAATTTTTGGATTATAAAACTTATAGAGAAAATTGGCAAGTGAGCCTTGGCGTCCAGCCAGTTACAGGATTCTCTGTGTGCTAAATGTGATATTAACATTTTTGCTAGAGAAATTCACCTAAGTGATTCGAATAATACGCTGTACAACTATTGAGGCCAATACGTCGCCTCTAAAAGGTAAGTTTACAAAATAGATTTTGGGTATTTTTTGTTGTACGAATCGGATTTTGCCTAATGTTGACATCAGTGAACCTCTGCGGTTAGTTGGTCGTCAGGCACAATTGTCCTCATATAGCTCAGATCTTCCACAATCTACAGTTTGAAGCAATTCTTCCTCACATATACGTATATGTACTCACAAATCAATCCACAGTATTCCACGAACACGAAATAGAATTAAAATTGAAAAGCAGACGGGATGCACCCACCATATAGCGAATGATATAGAATCATAGGGAGAACGACGAATGTCAGTCAATTAAACGAACCTTGGTTGCGCGGGTGGTGATGAATGTCAGTAAAGTTTCAAACATATATGTTACTTTATCGCAAAAATAATATATATTAGTTAGGTGCTATTCACTGAGTGGGCCTGGAAGTTCCAGCTCTCATATGGTGACGTCTTTGATATGAGTACTTATTTAATTGTCAACCAATAGACATTTGTGAGGTTATGTGTGATTTGTAAAATTTTTTCGTCAACAAGCCCTCAATGCCGCGAATTTCAGAATGCTCACTTTTTTTTCTTTCAGCGTTTATTTAATTTCTAGATGTAAACACAAAAAAAATTTGACCACCTTTTTAGTACATATCAGAAATTTTTATATTTAATTTTTAACTATAATTTGTCAATTGCTATTTATGTTGAATTAAATTTGGTTGTTTCAAATTTTTTTAAATATAAACAGAAAATTGAGCAAAATAATATGATTGTACAATTGGTGCTAAAATCTTGACCTCTTTGAAATTAAATGTTTAAAAAAATAATATATGTTCTTCGTTTGTTTGATCCTTTTTACTCCATTTTTAATTTCTTTCTTTATGTATATAATGGTGTTTGTGTTGATGTTGTAAAAGTTCAATGTTGAAATATTTTCAACACTTTAATGCTGTTAATTACAAGAGAGGTGTGTCCTTAATATTTTATGTCCCAGGCTTCGGTCATCAAAAATCGGTAGCCAAAGTTGTTTGAAATTTATTTGACACTTAAAAGTTTTCAGCACTTTAAATTCTTCTGATTATTCAATTTGCAGAAAAGATCGAACCAAGTGAAAGACTGTACATTTTAACTATTTAAAAAAAGTAAATTATAATTCACCTAGCTTGTTAGGGTGATACCAATGCGATTTTCAAAATATTAACCACTGTCAGAAGCCCAGTAATTAACAACGTATTTGTTCAAAGTTTATTCCTCTTATTGAAATAGGTATTTTTAAAATTTAGTGTTCTAATCTGCGCGCAGCGTTCACTTGCATTAATCGAATATTTGAAAATCGACTTCGCTAAGGAAAAGCGAAGAATAAGTTTAGAAATTTAAACATATTTATATTAAAAATCATTAAAATTCTAGCTGGTTCTTTTACATCGCGAAGAATCTATCAAAGGAAAGGAATTTACTCACTTTTTCTTTGTTTTAAAACTTTGCCCTAGAAATTACATGTTATATTATGGTTTAAAAAATACCATCTTGCATAGTTAATACAACAATTCAGAAAATCTTCTCTGTGGCGTTTTGCGTGGGTTGCTCATTCACAAGCTGATGATATATATATATATATATATATATATATATATATATATATATATATATATATATATATATAATATTTATTTGATAGGTAGAATATATTTAATAACGGTTTATTTTTATTATGGATAATGGGTGGATCATTTCGAAGGTACACTATACATTACAACCTATCATTCATATGCATTCTGGGTGCTTATTTCGTCAATTGGGTCTGAAGTAATCTTTTTTAGTTTCATTTCTTGTAGGTAGTTTAATTCTGGTTTAATTTTCAGTGGGTATATGTATGTAAAAACCCAGAATATATATATATATATATATATATATATATATATATATATATATATATATAAAATAGGCATAGTTTTTCTATTTCCACCAAGATGGCGCGTAATTTTTTGTTCAGTTATTTTGATATTAATGAATATCTTCATTTTGTAGAAGTTTTCGAATTTGACCGCAGAGCGTCAAACATTCTTATTATTCTGTAACAGTTAGATACTGTTTGTGGCGGAGAAATACTATATATGCAATTATGTATTAGATGTCGTTAGTCATGAATATTATATTTCAAAGCATTGCAATGTAATATAACATGAAAGGCCAATAAACCTCAACATCAATCTGCTACCGGCGATCATTTTATTAGGAATAAGAATACAACAGTGAAGTATGTCTGATTTTATGATCACTTTATACAAATATATTTAAAAGCATACACATTTCATGCACCATAAAAGTTAATGCAGCAACATATTCAAATTGGCCACCGTATGACTACGAATAAAATAAAAAAAGCTTATCCACCAAATTTGCGAAAAGTTCATGGGGAACTTTCATAATTTAACTCATAATGAAAAATTTCAGCAAAGTTATGCATTAATTTATTGTTGTTTACATCCCCCTCAACCAAATATATAGTGTGAAAAGTGCGTTATACCGGCTCTAGGTGATGAGTAGTCAGTAAGCATGAGACAAATTTGCACGAGAATATTCTTTCCGTTCATGCTGTCTTTGTTTGATCCTTCTGGTAATATTTAATATAATATATTTACAGGTGCGCAACACATAATACACAATTGCATGTATGTAGGTTCTCTGCCACGAGCTGTAACTAACTGTTATATATGATTGTGGTGAAATTTGAAACCTGATAAAGATGAAGGATTTTCTGACGTAACGGGTGTTTAGAAATTGTTGTAATTCTCTAATTTTTTAAACTTTAGCCTAAAATGAAATCCATTGTGTTGGTTAAATTGTAAAGTCTAATTACTTGCATTTAGCATATATTTTAATAGTAATATTCTTGTTTTCGATTAAAATAAATTCTTAACTTCATCAATCATCGCGTTATTTTTTTCCAACTGTACTCTCCATCAAATTGGCCAATGGAAATATGTAATCGTTGGTAGGAATGCGGTTTTAATATATGATCTTAATTATAGTTCAGCGTATTTCCTTCATAATATCGTTAAAGATATGTGTTCTGTAATAAGGTTGATACATTTAGCGTACATTATTTACCATTAATCTGGTATTTTGACAGAATAGCTAATGAGTTGTAAATGATTTACATTTATAATTAAAAATTGTGATTATCCAAGATTTATTTAAACAATAGAATAAGAGTTTTTTTATGCTCCTTTCGTTTTTGATTGCCATCAAAAAATATCATTACATTTTATCATTAATTGAAATGATAGACTTTAATGACTAAAACGCAGTGTACGAAAATACACGAATTAGAAACTCAAATCACATTCAATTTTAATTGCGATAGTATCCTGATGAACGTATACATCAACGAAAGAGTAATTTTGTGAACATCTTAATTTGAACTTCTGGTATATTTTGTAATGATATTAGTGAAATCATTAAATGACATGTACAATTTTAATATATTCTTCATTTCTGTTTGCTAATTTATATGCAATTATGGACAAAGTGTCACATAAAACTTAATAAATTATTACAAATATAACCAGAATATTATACCACAGTCAGCATGGACAAGTGGTTCAATCTCATTTGCACAAATATTTCATGGTAACTAAAGACTTTTCAAATGAAGTCAGCACAATGCAACAAACCAAATGGCCTTTGGAATATGATTGTTTAAATGATTAAATGAGTTTACCATTACAACAGCTTTAATCCTCTAAAGATTTCAGAAAATCCAATAACATTTGTATATTTATTTGACCTAAACATATGTGTGGCTCCTCAGGTTTTGATGACGGCCACCATTCATGTGAGAATGAGATTATTCTGTATGTTTTCGTGGAAACAAGCATGTTGTTCAGGCTGTTTTTGAAATAATTTGTCACCAGGAAAGTCGCAGCTAATACATATTTGCATATATATTTATATATATATATATATATATATATATGAAATATCAAGAAATAAGAATATATATTTATATTATGACACATTGAATGCGCCAAAGTCAAAATTACGAAAAAAGTAAGATACTTAATGTAGATCGAAGAAGAAATATAAGATTTTTCGGGAATAGAAGACGTTCTGTGTGTCTGTTGTTTTCAATTTTGATAAAACAGTCTATCTGCAAATCCAATGTGCTTATACAATTTACAGGCGCGGTAGCAACCTTGCCTTTAAACAGCATTTATAAATTCTACTTAAATTTGGCTCGACTGCTGCTTAAATTTATATATGTAAAGGAGATTGCGTCATTCGAAAGTCCCATATTTCATGGTAGACTAAATAGTGGTTTTTATTTAGCATATTGTCGCTTTCATGGGAATATGTCGTTTGTTCATAATAACTTTGGCACATCCGTCAGATTTTATTTGAATTAACTCTTTTTGGTACGTAAAATATAATACCTAGTTGAAATGTATTGTTTCTTTGCAAAAAAGCTTTTATGTTTAGTTTATATATCTGCTTGAATTAGGTTAATTAATCGGTTATTCTTTCATAGCTAAGCAGTATATATATATATATATATATATATAATGGGAGTGATAGAGAGATAGGGATAGATATAGAGAGTGAGAGCCATCACCACCATTTTCCGTATATTCCTATACATTACGCTGAGCGACACTGTCTGTTACCTATCTTATCGAGGTAAAACTGCATCTTAGTAAATTTTCGTTAAGTAATGTTTGTAAATTTTCTGTCTATAAGGAATAATGCATTTCTATTGATTGACGCAATCAATTAACTCAAGTACATTTTTGTATGAAATCAATTGTCTAGAAAATCCTTTTAAAAACTTTTTCCGTCTTCCTTTGCTTGATTTAAAAAAGAAAAGTTTGATAAAACCCTGTTTGCAACAGGATCAGTTTCATTAAGCTTATTAAAGTACTATGCAAACAATAAGAGATTTCGTAATGAAGTAACCTATTATTTTTGACCGTTTTCTTGAAGTTGACAATTCTTAATAATTAACAGATATATACGAACAATTCTCAATATGCTTATACATTATCAGTAACATTCGTTACTTCAAAGAACAAAGATTAGGCGTATGAAAATTCGTTTTAGTAAAAAATCATTTCAAATTTAAACAGAGCGTACAAATTAATCAAATATATTTCGATTAAATTAAGTTTGTGAGCTTGCTATAAACATAGTTCCCATTATATGTAACCAGTTGCACAAAATCAATATATTATGTTTGTCAAGATATACTAAAAAATAAATTAATCAAATTTGACTTATATAATTAAACGAACATTAGTTGCGCGGGCGGTGATAGCAATTATTATAATCAAGGTTGAGGACTTGATATAATCACCTTCTGTGCCACGCATCTAGTATATGCGTTCGAACTGGGGCTCCGTAATTATATTCTATTTTAATTTATTCGCTCCACTGCCTAAGACGGCACTATGTAAAATTTTATTCTGTATTCTAATTTGTCCTACTGTGATTATTTTTGCAGCTGAATTATATGAGGTATTGTATTATCCCTTCCTTTGTTTTATACAATAGATCAAACCACATGCTAACTGGAGAAGTAATATTGAATTCGAATATATTGCGTAACAAGTTCTTGTTGCGTAGAGCTCTCACAGTATGTTTAGTTACATTCTGAAATATCGCGGGTCGTAAATAAGCACTTGGACGTTTTTTAAACATTTATAACACTAGATTGACAAGTACACCACTTTAATCGATGAGATCCGACAGATCCCGTCACTTTGAAATCTACCATACATGTAATGTACTGGAAAAAATATTTTAAGTAACGATTGATTCAGGACGTTGCAATTTGTCATTTATCGACCGACCATCATGAATTCAATACAATAATCTCGTAAATCATGTACAAGATAAATCGTGAGTAATAGTTTTTCGCAAAGTGTGAGCAAGTTGAAATTTACGACCGCCCCTGACTATCACGCCAAAGACATGTTTGATTCACTTCATATGATCGAAACGCGCAAGATGGAAAAAACTACTGAAAATATTATTCAACAATGTTATTGTCAAAGCATCAGATTAATATCAACATTTTGCTTTTCAATAAACTCAGAATATGAATATTTGAATGTTCATAAGTGTAGTTTATATATCAATTTTCGGAGTTTACGTGGTTACATTATGTTGAGTCGACGACAAATTTTGATATAATGAAATGGTCACTTCAAAAAAATTACGAAAAATAAACAAAGCCAATGCCTATTAATGTTTTGGAACAGATAAAAGAGAGAAAGAGAAGATGTGTCATCATGAAGAGAAATCATTTGATAAATAATTAAATATGAAATTTAAATAATATGGTAGACGATAACAAGGATGTACTGGTGATTACTTAGAAGCTTCATGGGCACAAAATTCATTGGCAGCGATTTTGACAGTTTAAAAATGAGGAATACTGGGACGACCTAATTATTTAACTTAGACAGCAACATTGAAGAGCGAACAAACTGTTTGATTATAAACAAAAGAGAAGTAGAAAACGGAATTCATCAAATCACCAGTGTATACTAAAATTTTTGGTAAATAAAATTTTATTCACACCATGTTATATGCACTATTTGAACGTGTGAAGACATATATGTTTTGCTAAGAATTGGCAAAAAGAAAAATAACTGTTTTTTTTAATTTGATAAAAAATACATAAAAAGGAATAATGGGAACTCGTAAATTTACATAAATAATCTCTTATTCTCTTAGCACATTATATTCGATAAAATGTTAGCTTTAGGAAAAACCTACAATAACGGGTAATTATTGATTTTATTCCAAGTCAAATTGACATATTCAATCAAAGTGTGGTTTATAGACCACTTTAGGCGTGGCTAAATGTTCGCGCAATTTATTTACATTTCGTTGAATAAAATAATTAATTAATATTATGGATAGAGTGCTGCTCTACGTGACAAACAGCAACATTATCATGGTTAAATAATAAGTATTGAAATCAATCATGATGCACGGAAAATTTAATAGAAACGAAATGGTGTCTGGCATTGTGTAGACAATGTGTGCTTTTGGACTGAAGCAGATCTTCGAAACTTAAAAATATGTTTATTACATTCCCGGATTCGATTAAAACAGGTAACACAATAGTGAAGCACTGCCGAAATTCACGAACTGAGAATTGCATTTTCGAGTTGCATACAATTAAATAAAAATAAGTTAATGTTTTTTTGGCATGTTTATTAAAGCTTTTCTGTTTCTGTATCTCACTGTTTAATTAATTTCTGGTAAATATGTTCATTTGTCAATACGGTTCCGTTAAAATATGATAGTATAATATGCAAGTTAATAATTAGAAGAAATAATATTTTAAAGAATAAAATTCATTTATAGAGCTACAAGTAGAGATTGAATAAAATAGATAATGCAATGTATTGTTTTATACTGGTTATTCGTTGAACATCGGAAGTGATTATGTAGGCTAAGCTCAGACAAAACGTGAAATTGGGCTATAATTCTCCTGATGATATGCTGATATTGTCGGTAGATAAAACACACACACGCACTTTATATTACGGTTAAAGTGTGCACTTCTCTGTTCAGAAATCGTGTCATACAACTGATTACCAGGTTATGCATAAAGCAATTAACAGTAAGTAGTGAATGACAGAACGGCAATAGTCAATTTGTTGAATGAAATTTAATAGGCTGCTGACTGCTCAAGATCGTTGCTAAATCTCTAGTGCTTCTACAAAATAGAAATTAAACTGCGGTTAATTTTAAATCACCTGGATCATATTTTACATTAGGAATTAGTCAAAACTATGCATGCATTCTATAAACGATTCTAAGCCATCACGAATATTCTGTCCAAACTAAAGTATAATCTGTATCAAGATTCAATTAAATTGGATGCATCATTTTATCATGAGACATATTTTCAAAAAAAATTATTGCACTAATTTCAGAACCCTATGTTGGAAGCGTATGTTTTAGGTCAAATGATCATTTATTTATCTAACAGTAATAGGACTATTGAGGCTAGCCTTATAACATCTAGTTCCGGTTTTCATCATATTACTATTTGTAGAATGTGATTCTAAAGAAACCGAATTAAAATTTTTAATTCTTGGAAACGAATTGACTGCGTGATTGATAAAATATTTTTACGCCCTTGAAATAGTATAAAAATAGCTAATAAATATCTGAGCATTCATTTAAAGAATCTTGATTTTAAAGTAATATCGACAACATCCTTTCAAATTTAATGGAAATGTAGGACTTAACTTAATTAAAT
>JAQBSW010005241.1:35000-59570 GCA_029291075.1 Eudiplozoon nipponicum
GATCACTTTAGTTTCATTAAGTTGAACATACGAACGAAAACAATTAAAAGCAGGGGATACTTCTCATTAGTTGACCTAAACACAAATATATAAATGATGTACATTTATCTAGTTGAACGTCAGGAATCATAAAATTCAGAAAACCTAAAAAAGGAACAAGTTAACTGAAACTTGTTTTCGTATTAAAACTAGTTTGCGATTCATCCCTGACGTGGAGACATTTAAGGAGGCCTCCGAAAATGGAACAAAATATTAGACGGAAAATCAAAGATAAGGTTATTACTATTTATTTCTTTGAATAATATGTTAAATTATTGGAACTAAATACTTAAATGAAATGAATGCCATGTTTTTTTGAGAATGCGTTACTATGAATTAGTAGAATAATATGTCCGTCGTAAAGTCCATCCCCTCCTCAACGTGGTACGACGGTGTCAACCATGTTTCGATGGCAGATCGTACATGGGCTAACGGGGCTATGGCGGTGGTGTCACCAGGGCGTGGTGAATTTCCGACCGGCAATCGGATCTCCTATAAAATACCACATGAGCCCGACGACGGCACCATGACTCGGCGTGTGTTCCCTGCCACAAAAGGGATCAACAGCCACAGGATTACATGGACTCCTGGACAGTACCCCGTACTTCCGAATGGCGAATGAGCTCTCAACAGCCACCGGCAACCATGCAACTTACTGCTGCTTTGCAGACTGCGCTTTGATGTGCAAAGGCTAGAGGTGCGTCCTCGATCAAAAAGCCGAGTGGTGAAGGGACACCGCTTGTACCAAATTCCCAAGAAACTCCATGAAATGTCACTGGAGCAGGCTTATCCTCCAAAAGGAGTCAGCCGCAGTAAAGTAAAGTAAAGTAAAGAATAATATGTTGTTGTAGACACGGAGTGAGAATTTTCTCACATACGAGTTTATCGCAATAATGTTAATTCTATTTGAATTATTCGATTTTATTAAAATTAACCATTTGAAAATACTTCAGTCAATATCTGTTTATTTTTCTTTTGCATATGGGCGGAATTTACTTTACTTTTAGAAAACCGAAAGTAGTGTAAAAATATCTCAAGAGATAAAATGCCATTGTTGGCATATTACACATAAAATTTGACAGAATTAAATCATTTATCTTCGTATAACAACTTTAAGTGTTGTCCGCAAAGCATATCACATATTTAATCATATAACAAGGCGAGCATACAATTTTAAAGAGTTTTAATGAATCTTACGTCTATTTACTAATGAAGCCTATAACAGGCATTATGTTAAAGATATTAAAATTTAAAAAAAACGATACTATCTAGGTTTGAGTTCAAAGTGGTAATTAATTGAAAAGAGGATTAGGGTACTACTTATAAACGACGAGGAGAATAATTGAAAAAAAACCCTAATGGAACATATCACTACGCACAACAATATTTTATTACTTAATTGTAACGACGGAAAACAATCACAAATAATTTTTTACATAGATAGAAAATTAAATTTACAACTGATTAATGGAAGGAATTGTACAGGCGATATGTTAAAACATAAAACGTAAAGTGAGATCCATAAAAGTGAAGCGACTACCGAATTGCATTCTTCCTGAAAAAATAAGCCACAATTGCGAATTTATGCAAGTATGTATTAGGTGTTGCGAAACTAGTAACAAATTAGTTCAGTTGTGACTGGAAGTACAAACCAAAGACAGCATGAACGGTAAGTATAATCTCATGCACATTCATTTCGTGCTTACTGGCAACTCATCAGTAGGAGCCGGTATTACGCCTTTAACCACTATATATTTGGATGAGGAATGTAGGATAATAGGACGGTAGAGGCCCTTTCGTCACTACCATAAGAGAGCCTCTGAGATGCCAGACCCGGATTATCCATATATGCGGTATGATCATCTAATTTGAAACACTTAAGTTCCTCTGAACTACCTTATAAATACATTCCTCAAGTCCATCATCTAATCGCACTGTATTCTCAATATTTAATAAACCAGACATAATATTAGAATAAGATTTCTTGAAATTTATAGATTATAACAGTAAGTGTGCTCACCCAAATACGCTGATACCCAAAGAAGATGGCAGAACGACTCGGCGGTGACCTGAAGCAAATTTGAGATCCTTCCCAATAACGTGTATTAAGAACAATAGATGGATGCAAATTGCAATACACATTCCTCACCCAGATATATTGTGGTTAAAGTGTGTAATACCGGCTTTAACAGATGAGTCGCCAGTAAGCACAAAATGAATGTGCACTAAATTATACTTTTCGTTCATGCTGTCTTTGGTTTATCCTTCTGGTCGCAAATGAACTAATTCGTTTCTAGATTGGCAACACCTAATACATACTTGCATATATATAAGTTCTCCGCAACAAACAATATTTAATTGATGAATTTTCCATAATTTAACAAATATTAAAATTATAAGCAGCTCATTTTATTTCCTAAAAGGCATATATAAAAAAATTCCTAAAAATTTCTGAATAACAAAAAATTAACTGAAACTATGGAATCAATGATTGGATCGAAACTTAATAAGAACATTTTATCTCATTATTATTTAAGTTTCCATAGCGCGAGCAAGAACAATTTGCTTGCTTAAACAAAACCTATTCGAATTCAACAATCTAGTTATTGGAACTCAAAGTCATTATGTTTAAATCAAAGAAAAAATACCCGAAAATTATAAATAACTCTTAAATTTTAATTTCATACGATTACGCACATATGCTCGAATTTGCAAACAATGCTCGTAAAATTATGAAAATTTAATATGCTGTCAATTAAGGTAGTAGCGCTTTCAAATAAAATTACGGAAGCAAAATTAACTTGTCATATTGATTCAATGTAAATTTATCATTATTTATAAGCTGTTAAACGTTATCACTCTTGTGCAGAGATTGCATTTTGGGCACGAATTCATAGTGTCAATAACTTACTATATATCTTTAACAAATTAACAAATAATTTCGAAACTATCTGGAATATAGGTTGAAAATGTTTAAAAGTCAATATCTGTTGAACCAAAGATTGTTCCATCTTTCTTAAAACAAATATATCCTCATAATCTATATAGAAAACTACAAGGCCATTTTATCTACTAGACGCGGTTAATCAACTGTCTAAACCTACTGATCCAGCCACATTGAAGGGTACAAGACAACAAGTGGCTGCTTTAATTATTGGATATTGAGACTCAAAAAGAAATTTTAATCAAGAACCGTCCTAAAACTAGTTTAAAAAGAGATTACTAGTTCCCATATAAATTAACTCAATGAAGATCGGATAAATTTATGCTGGATTTCAATATGCAAACTACGTGCCCATCGGCAATAAAGACTTCTGCAATTAAGGTGAAGATAACACGAATCATTCTTTACGAATGTATTCAGCGGTGTGCTGGTTTACTTTACTACGTAATGGTCCCTCATGAATTGCCCTAAACGTCATTATTATACGTCGAATCTATTACATTCAGTTACAAAATCGGCATCCTTATGTGGCCGGTTTTGTAATAGTCAACGACTATTGAACCAACATCCCACAGCCAACATTTATTTATAGGCAACCTTCTTAATGCAGACCCACTTCAGTCGGCCGATGGTACTTTTAACCTAATCCATGTATCGGCTTTAATGAGAGGAGTGGAAAATTTAAATAAGAAACGACTGGAGCGTCATACAGCCACACTGTAAAATTGTTTACAAAATAATTCAATTAATATTTTACTTAAATAAAAATTGTGTTTTTATGTTAGAAAAAAATCATACATATGAATATTAGAAAATAGCCTGTCCGTCAACCTATAATTATACCTACGCCGATTAAAATGACGCAATAATTGCGGAAATTGCTTTAGTAAGTATAAACACCTTATAATGTAATATTACGAATTTGTCATAAAATGTCCAAATGACAGTTTATTTCGTCTCTAACTTGGCTGGAGAAAACAAAGCACAAATCTACATTAACTCAATCTGTCATGGAATATTAAAAGGAACATTTTCAAGGATATACCAAGCAATAGGTACTCCAATTGCATTCATATATCAAAAGCTAAACATAAAACAATCAAACAGTGGGCGTTACAAATAGGGACCATAAACATTATATCATAATAATAAACAAACTGTCATTCAGTCAGTTAGGCATCTGTATAAATTTTTGAAAGATTTAGTCAGGTAGATTTCGCTGTATTTTCACTGATACGCGTAGTCTCGAAATAACGCTCTACCATTATAAAAATTAGCTATTTTATCACACAAAAATATACCTATATTTACTCAAAACTTTATGTTATTATATTATGAAATAATTCCAACGTCACGTAAGACATGAAGTTTAATATTAATACTTTAGAAAGTTGAGTTGTTATATAAATATCTGCAATCTACGCTATAGTGGAAGCACGTATATTTTTTATTCTAAATGAGCAATAAACTTAACTTGATTAATTTATCAATTTCAACAGTATATTTTGTTAAAGTATTGATTGGCTGTTTAATCAAACATCATGCTATTTGAAGAACAAAACCAGATAATAATACAATTATGAAGATATGCTTATCTCTTGCTGGCTAATGGCAGTTAATTTAGTCAAATTCACGGAGGTTAAAGAAAAGCACTGCATTTTTAAACAGTTGTCAAAAATAAAATAAATTCCTCCATGTACCAACACTGATGCGTTTATCGTTCTATACTTAGTTAAGAAGAAAAATAAGAAACTAAGACAAAACGCCAAATTATGTATAAAGTAAAACATTCGTGAATTAAGCTTATCAATTGTTTTATTCACCAAAACTCTTTGATCTCTTTTGACTGTCGACTAACAATTACGTTATCCCGACTTCAGCTTGTGATTTTTTCATATAGCTTACTAAAGAACAGCCATCTCTTTTTAAACAGTTGTCAAATTTGAAAAGAATTCTATCATTTACGCCTGTTTACGTGTTTAAACATCTATACTCATCTAAGTATTAAGACGAAATATAAGAAACTTGTATCAATCGACAAAGTATGTGTTTAATTTAATGTTCGCTTAATTATATAAAGTATGCTTGAATTGGGTTTACCAATTGCTCTGGTCCGACTTTTTTTCAGTCTCTTTGTACTGTCGACAATCAATTCATTTTTAACCATGAGCATATCAATAAATTTAATCTCAAATTGATTCCAGGTCTCTGGACTGTTGGCAATCAAATCATACGTGTCCATGAGCATATCCCTACTTAAGCTCGTGTTTTATGCTTCAAACTCATTAAGATAAGCAGCCCTTTTTGAAAAGTTTTAAAAGTTAAAAAAATTCTATCATTTGCGCCTGATGACGCGTTTGACCTTCCTAATTCATCTCAGTATTAAGAAGAAATATATGAGACAAGGATCAAACGAGAAAGTATGCTTAATTAGAGCAGTTATCAATTGGATTTACCAATTATTTAGTTTCAATTGTGTTGGAACACTCTGGACTTTCGAACAATATATCATCCGTATCCATGAGTATCTCCCTACTTCAATTTGTGCCTGATTTGTAAAGCTTTCAAAAGAACAGTAAGCAGTTTTTAAACATTGGAAAAATTGTAATGAATTCCATCATTTACACCGGCTGTCAAGTTTAACCTTCTTAATTCATTTCAGTATTAAAACGAAATATAAGAACCCGGGATCAAACGACAATATATGCATAAAATAGTGCATTCGTAAATTCGTTTTGTCATTTGTTTTATACGCAATTATCTGTGATATATCTGGACTGTCAACAATCGAATAATACGTGTCCATGAGCCTAACCCTACTTCAAATTGTGTCTTATACGCACAGCTGAATAAAGAAAACAGACCCTTTTGAATAGTTTCAAGATTGTAAAGAACTACATAGCTTATGCCTGCAGACGTGTTTGAACTTCTATTCTTCTTTTAGTATGATATGAAAAATTAGAAACGGGAATCAAGCGAAAAAGTATAAATAGAAAAAAATTCCTTTAATCTTTCAATCATAATAATCTTGAATATCTTTCGACTGTCCACCATAAAATCCAACGTATCTATCAGCATATTTCTACTTCATCTCCTGCTTTATTCATATAGCTTAATGAAGAAAATAAATCCCTTCTATACTCGTAACTGTTTTAAGACAAGAATAAAGCTGGGATCACACGACCAAGTATGCATAAAATAGAGCATTCATGAAATGGGTATATCAATAACTTTTGTCATATTGTCTTCGAATACTCTGGGCTGTCGACCATAAAAGCATACGCATCCATGAGCATATCCCTTCTTCAGCTTTTGCCTTATTCGTATAACTCAATTAATAAAAGCAATATTTTATTAAGCAGTTTTCATAATTAAAAATAATTCTTTCATTTACGTCTGTTGCCGCGTTTAACCTACTATACCCATCTCAGAATTGAAAGGAAAAATAAGAAACCGGGATCGAATAACAGAGTATGCATAAAATAAAGCATTTTTTAATTGGGACAATCAACTGATTTCTTCACATATCTCTTCCAGCTGTTTGGACTGTCATCAATCAAACCAGACGTGTCCATGAGCCAATATGTGCTTTATCTTGTGCCTCGGTAACAAACATAAATTCCTTTTTAAAAAGTTGCAAAATTAAAAATAATTTCATAACATTTGCATATTGACGCGTTTAACCTTCTATACCCATTTCTGGATAAAAACGCAAAATAAGATACTAGGATCAAACAATAATGTAGTCATTAAATAAAGCGTTTTCGAATGTGTTTTATGAATTTGTTTTCCCAATTCTCTTCGATCTACATGGACTGTCGATAGTCAAATCATACGTGTCCATGAGCCTAATACTACTTTAGCTAGTGCCTCGGTAAAAAACATCAATTCCTTTTTAAGGAGTTGCAAAGTTAAAAGTATTCCATCATTTTCGCCTTTTGACGCATTTGCCTTCTAAAGTCATTTCAGTATGAAGACGAAAAATAAGAAACTAGGATAAATTTAAAAAATTAGTCATTAAATAGAAGGTTTTTGCATTGTTTTTATAAATTGTTTTATTCAAAATTCTCTTTCATCTATGCGGTCTTTCGCAATTCAAATCATACATGTTTTTGATTCTCTCCTTAATTCAGCTTTTCCGCAATAACGCACAGGAATTCCTTTTTAAAGAGTGGTAATATTTAAAAGAATTACATCATATTCGTCGGTTTTACTCATTTCAGTATCAAGACGGAAAATAAGAAACTGGAATCAAATGACGAAATAGCCATTACATAAAGTGTTTTTGAATTGGTTTTATGATTTTTTTTATTCACAATTCTCTGCGATCTACCTGGACTGTGGACAATAAAATCATATGCGTCCATGAGCCTATCCCTACTTCAGCTTTTGCATTATTCGTATAGCTCAGAAAAGAACAGCAATCCTTTTTTAAACAGTTACTGAAATTAAAAAGAATTCCATCATGTACGCCTGTTGACGCGTTTAACCTTGTGTACACTTCTCAGTATTGAGACGAAAAATTCTAAACTGTAATAAAAAAAAATAATATGCTTAAAATAAAGCATTTGAAATTTGGGTTTATAAATTTTTGCAATCATAATTCTCTTTAATTGCTTGGACTGTATATAATCAAATTAAACGAATCCTTGAACATATCTTTTCTTCAGGTTGAGCCTTATTCGTCTAGCTTACTAAAGAGCATTAATCTCTTTTCAAACGGTTGTCAAAATTAAGAAGAATTTCATCATTTACGCCTGTTGACAAGTTTAAACAATTGTACAGATCTCAGTATTACGCGTGAATTTAGATATCGGTATATATATTTGTCGAGCAGTCAGTTCCACATTTACACTATTTTAATTATTTTAATTTTATATAAAGTACAGTTATGGCATTTACAAGTTTAATATTCCACCTTAATTTAAATGCGAAATAATTATTTAAAAAAGTTAGTCATTTCTAAAAAAACTGGCAAAATATTTTGGTTTATAAAAACTGTAAACAAAATAAAAATTGTAAAAATAAACCATAGCGAAAATAGGATATACCAAAGATTATTACTCTTAGAATGATGGTACTAGAGAATAAAATAATATAAGTGTAGGATTTAAGATATCATTTTTTAATGAAATAAGCTTAGATATTGCCCATAAATAAAATATTTTTGTGAACAACTTCCTGTGAATTAAATTTTAAATTGGTTTTAAAAAAATTTAAAATATAAGACGTCATATATGTTTAACGATCGGTATATTCTTTTATATATTTTTTCAGAAATATTTAGAAATTTGACGTAAAATCTCTGCACTAACATTAAGAAATTAAAGTGATAACCATGCGAATAATAGTGTATATTAGCGTCTTGGAGATTTGCCTTATGACGGACGTCAAATGTTGTAATATTTCAGAAACAGCGAAAACAAGTTAGCAATTTGCGAAATTTATAATTCAGCTTCATAATTCCACTGCATTAGACGTTGAAATATAAGTATTTAAATCAATTTGGTATAGTGAATCTCTTATTTCTGTAAATTTAAATGAAATTATTAATTCTTTTGAAATGCGAGGTTTAATAAAATTCATTGTATTCGTCTTACTTGCAAAAACAGATGTAGCATTCAAAATAATTACTAAATCCCATAACAAAAGGGAGCTGGCCACACACGAAGCCTTAAGAATCAAAAAATTGGAGCCAGATTTATGCAAGCAGAAGATGCATATTCAAACATTGAGCTTGAACTAGATGTGACGCACGTAATTGATTGGTTTCCGTTTTTTCACACTCTTTCTATGTTTACATATTTCTATTTTGTTTTACCTTCCAATTGATTTATAAAGATATGTTCATTAGTACATATGGTGAAATCGTAATTAAATTACGATTACATCCTAAAATAAGAGCTGGAGTAGAAAATGTAGAAAAGGAAAAAGAAGAAGAATACGTAAAAGCAAGAGAAAAGGCAGTTAGCAGAAAATAATTAAAAAAATTAAATATTAAACTAAGTAGAAAATATGGAAGACGATGTAGAAATAAAAGAACGGGACATCAATGTAAAGCACAAAGAAAAACGAAGAAGACAAGACCGAACGACGAAAGAAATATATAAAAAAGGACTCAGAAATACACGATATAGCAGAAGAAGACAAAACAGAGAAACATGATGACGAAGAAAAAGGTGAGAGCGTAGAAAAATAAAACGTAGAACAAAGCAAAAATCTGGAAATATAAAGAAAAATAAATTGAAACTATCGATCTGAAGAACGAAGTTGACGTAACATAAATTAGCAAAGGTGAGCAAAAATAAATGGAAGGCGGAAAATATGGAAAATAAAATGTCGAATACAAAAGAGTATTGAATCAATGAATCTAAGGAGGAGACTATGCTGACATGAGCGAAGGAGGAGCAGATTTACATATTTTACAATATATTGTTTCCTCATTTAAACCTTATTACAAAAAGATGCTACCGACTGGCCTAAATACTTTGTGTTACACTGTTAGACTCCAGCCAATGCAGTAATAAATACGTAGAATTCTAATCATTTCATCGATGAAAGGGAGTAGACTGTTACCTATAATAAGGCAATTTGATGGTGTTTAAGTTTTCTTACGCTTATAAAACCTGACCATTATTTGTAAGTTTGACAAATAGCCGAAGGCGACTGAGGTCTGCTGGTACTTAGTAACATACTTTAAGCGCATATTTCTTAAAAGTTCATAACGGTCACGAACAAAATGGGCATTTGTCAGCTTATAAATTAAACGTGATTTGTCTACAGGAAAGTGCAATACATTTTTGGAAAGATGGCCGCGTTAAATTTTATGGTGACTTAAATTAAGTATAACTAATATTATAAAAACGATGTATTTTGCGTTGTGTACCTCGTAATATGTTCTTGCCTATTGAGACAAGCAGACATTTTTAAGTTAACAAAAGAATGTTTAAATCCTGCTTATTATTGCCATTATCCTTATTTCTTACTCAACATATTTGATAAAAAAATTGTGTTTAGTGTGGTTGTTGAACTAGCAGCTTAAACATCTAATCAGAGGTTTAATCTTTCGTCATTTATAAAGCGTGAACAACCGATGGAAAGTATTTATATACAGCGAGGTAAAAGGACAATACAAACAATCTTATTTGCTGACATAAAGTGAATACAGAGTGAAACCACGATTTAAATTGCATTAAATCTGGCAAACGCCGTTTACATTAACCCAGATCGTTTACATACTATGTTGGATCTATTGGAGAATATTATTAACTTCTTCAATGGAGTTTGCGTTTCGCCTTTGTTCAAATCAAACACGAGTACAAAAATTGTTTTTACAACATATATCAGTTGATGAAGATGGTTTTAATTAGTCTTCTTTTATTTTTCTCTAAATAAAATAACGCATAATGCGTCCTATTTATATATATATATATATATATATATATATATATATATATATATATATATATATATATATATATATATATATATATATGTGTGTGTGTGTTTGAGTGTGCGGCTATCCAGGCCCCATACGTGGCAGCTCCTGAACACAACACCACGAGTTCCTAACATGGATGGAAATGCTCATGTGAATTATTTGACTTTTCTTCTTTGTGCAATGTTTATTTTATACTTATAATTAATTATTAATTCAAAATCCTACTACTAATTTTAAATCAATATGGTCTTTTTCCGTTCTGCGGTAATAATTTGTCGAAGCTATTTTTAAATTCAGGAATTTAGACTCGGCAAAATAATTACGTTGGGTTATATATATATATATATATATATATATATATATATATATATATATATATATATATATGAGAATATATGCTGTAGGGGTGGCTCAGCGCTATTTGTGCTTGACGAATTTCTTTTGTTGCTCAGTGAAAAATTTACTTAAATCACTATCTTTATGCCGTTGTTATAAATTAGACTAGTTTCGATTTTATGGAGCATGTATCAAGAAGTTGCCGAAAAATCTACAAACTTGACTCTAACCAAGCTCTATTTGACTAAGAGTCCTGAGACTAGTCCGAATAAACCCTGATATCTTACAATGCACGAAACTTCCAATTATGTTTATCGTGCTTGTCCAAAAGCGCCACCTATATTTTCCTCATCTATAATAATGAGACAGAAGTCTTTCCACCATTTATTTACCATTATCTACGCACGTTGTGTTATGTCAAGAGATGCAATTGCATTAGTTGAGACAGGTGTGCCAGAATGAATGTTTCCATTGTGCCGTGTAACAACGCCAAATTTACTGTGAATCTGACGAACTGTTTACCATCAAACGTATGGTTATAAATTGAGCATAAAACGCTAATTAAAGAGATTACACTTGTTCATCAAGCTGAAATTTGTTTTATAGAAGCTACCTTGGTACATTTTATGCCAAATCAATTAAATTGTTAAAAAGCTTCACCTTAATGTTGTCTTCAAACGAAGTACGCAAAACATTTTTTTATATTTCAAACTCTACTGCAGGGTATCACAACTTCATTATTTAACTACGTGTTTTTTTATTTATAGGCCATTGATGCTATAATTCACTATTTTTGCACTTGGCGTTACAACAATACTATCACCAAGACCAGTTTAGTTTCTTACCTGTGTCTAAAGCAAATCTTGGATGCCATCACTTTGCAAAAATAAGTCTACACGTGTTTTGCTTTACAAATGAGTGCGAAAATGTTTCTCCCGTCTAGCGAATGAGAATACGAGCAATACATTAGGTCTTTTTGTGCAGCGACAATTTATATGCAACCAAGAGCATCACCTTTTTGCAGTTTTGTCAATTATTTATAGGTATTTGCATAAATCGACCATTTGATTGCGCGAGTGAGGATAAAAATTCTTGAAGTCAAGTTGGCGAGCTTCATATAAACATCAATCACATTGTTTTAAGACGATCGGGTAAGAGGAAAATTACCGCCGATTACCTGAGCTGCGTTTTGACTAACGCAGCTTTCATTTTTCCAGTAGTTTTCTTATTTCGAAATATTTCGGCTAAACTTATCGATAGCCTTCATCAGTCGCAATATACCTCACAAGTTTAACAAACGAAACTAATAAAGAAAGTGCGTTATTTCTTTTAGGCATTATATTTATTCATCAGACTTGCCTTTCATTAGATATTCGCGTGTCACATGTGTGTGTGTGTGTGTGTATTTTTATAATTGTTATTTTATCTAACTAATTGAGACTTGAGTGGCTGAATAATAATTTATCAATTGCATGCGTTGACTATTCGTTTTATACACTCTATGTAAAATGACGTAACTGAGATTGTCCTCACACTTTCTGGTGGAAGGAGACCAATAATTCAGAAACACTCGTCATAAAAACATGCCATGAATGATAAAACTAGAAGTCCAAAAGACCAATGCACATATTAAATTTCAATTCAAACCACTTGGGTTGCACTCAATATAGACTAGTTAATAAAAGTTATTGTCACTTCCGCCGATTTTTCTACTATGAGATGTATATTTATTGTCGCCCATTGGTCACCCAGTTAATCTACTCGATGAACACAGTAATAACTCCGATTCAGATGATAATACAAACCATAATTTGTTGAAAACTATATAATCCTTTTAAAAATGAAATAGCACTTTTATTGTTGATCACATGTTACGATGATAACCGATTATTAATAATGTTAAAAATAATTTAAACAAACGAAAAACAACGTTCTAGATAAATTATCTCATGTAACATAACGAACATCAATATACTGAAACTATTATTCTGAACATACGAAACTAGAATGATTCTAAACATGAGCCTTGCTACAAACAAGACTGTCAAATTGATAATAGTATTCTGTACATATAAGAACAGTAATTAATTGGGAAGTCAAGTTCAATGTATGCGAGACTGCTAGAGGTGAGAGCCACATATCTAAGTTTGATTTCCATATATAGTCAATACGGTTTGATCCACGATAGTCAGTTTACCATCCTAATCTGATGATGATCATGGAAGGTCGAAATGCGTAAGTGCGTTGTGACTGGTGGTAGTTTTGCTATGTTGTTCGACGACTGGTTAAATCCAATGCGATTGGTGCTTACTTCAAGCTCGCAAATTTGATTTAAAGAATTGTTACCACCAAACGTGCAATCCATTATTGTTTAATTAGGTTGCATTAATGTTCCATTCAAAGAGTTAAATGTCTGGTCCATCGGCCTGCGTGCGTTGAGGGAATAATTACAATTGTTTATTGTTAAATAAGATTTCTCTTTTAGCTGCATGAAATGTACGTGGTAATGTGGCATGAAATTTATCTTGCGTTGCACGACAAACAACATTCACTTTCAATGAGATGTTAAAGTAAACTACAGTCTGCTTTGCTCACATGTACGTCTGTTTCTATACCTATTTTTGACATTTGAATACATCAATTATTTTAGAGTGCCATTGAAAATTAGACCGAGGTTTGCCTTTGTATATTAGTTGTCTGTCGAATCCGTACTAACCCGTCTGACAATTCCTGAGTTGAAGCCTCGAACTAATGATGATTTGCACAAGTCCGGCTCGAAACTATCTGTATTTCAAACATTAAAGAATTATTTTCTTTTCATACCTACATAATTCCTCTAAGGCCTTTATCTATTTTTTTATAATTATGGATATTATTTTCAACGAAATTTATTACTTTTCCCTTTATATTCTAATTATTTTCTTGTTTTATTAAGAAATGAATTCATAGTTCCTTGATATATATAAATGAAAGTTTAAACAAAACCGAAAATTTAAACGTGGAGCAAGTGTGAAATTCTTCTAATTCCATATATCCGACTGCAGTTTGTTTATCAACAAAGCATCGTGTGTGGCTAAATAATTTATGTTATTGTATTTAGTTATTATTTTAAATGTTAAGTCTGTAGAGCTTACATGTAATTGCAGACATATGCTCATAATTTGGTTTGAAATAGGCGTTTAAATTTCAATGTATTTTATATGAGTAATTAACCTTCTTGTCGATCGGCCTAGGCAAGTTGATGGAAAAATTGCACTAGTATATTTTGAGATAATAGTTAAGTTTGATATTAACGGATGTCCATCTTTAATTGCTCTTAAAGGAAAGTGTTTTACCGTATATAAACCACGTAGTTTAGCTGCATTTAATGTGCTACATAATGCCGCTTCAACTTTCTTCTCTGCTGTACGGGAAACATTTGCTTTCTTAAATGGGATTGTACGGTAAATTTCTTTATATTCTGGTCACAAATACGTCTTTTTCTTTTCTTATAATCTTTTAATAAGTAACAAAATCAGTTTTCAAGTTCGCCATGAGATATATAATATTTTTGGCCATTGGTAGATTAAATATGGACAGAACAGTCTGTCAATTTTTGAAAAACAGCCACGAACATTTAGTAATTCATGTCGACAAGACACGACACTGCTATAATTCGATCATTATTTGTTGTTCTCCTTAGATTGCCATTAAACTATCTCTTTAGTAGTATATTCAAGGAAGGCAGACAAACTTGTTTTCCATGCTCTAACGTAAAACGCATATTGTCATGCACTATACTGAAACCTTGAATCAGTGGTCGTGATTTAAGTAAAAGGAAAATATTATCAGCAGACCGTATATATTCAGCACATTTGCTGGTGCCATTCTCTAATGATGTGTTCTCAAGATGGCCTAAGAAATCGCAGCCAACTCAGGAGTTAGGGAGCTCCCCGTCACCACACCATTAGACCGTTTATTATTTATAAATTACAACGAAACTGTACACCTTTAGTGAATAGGAAGATAGGTTTGCATGAAGTAAGATCTGGGATCTTAGATGATAATACAATTTTGTCTACAGCTTAAAACATAATATGAATACTTTCTTCAGTTGCACGATATGGAACTAAAGATATCATATCATACGGCACCATAACCTTAACGTTAACATTTATATATTATATTATGGTTGACAAACTCTAAAATATCGGCATTAGAATAATTCACTACTAGTTTGCGCAGTGTTTCTAGTATACGAACTAACCATTTAGCTATTGCATGGAAAGGAGAATTGACCAGTGATAAAATTAAGTTCATTGGAAAAACATTTTGTGTAGTTGATAATATGTAGATGTTCGCTGTAGATGAGCCAAGTGGTTTGAGCTTTTGTGCAATGGTCTCATCATTTGAACCTGAATCCGCACAAAATGTAAATTTCTTTTATTAAATTGCGCTCAACTTTTTCTATTTCATATGCTGTACTTTTTAGACGCAAGAATTTCTTGTTGGGAGTCAAAACCTTTTCCACCTTTAGTATTTAGTTTGATTTGTCCATCATATGAACCTCTTGCCCTTATCAGAGAACAATAATTTGGTGGTGGCAATTCTGCAGATATCCTTAAGTGCATTTAAATTTTATTTTATTAATGCTTGCAGTTCAACGCATTTGAACGATTTTATATGTGAAGTATGAACACATAAAATAACATTTATCTATATTTTATAATCCGTGCTTAAAATTTCATGGTCTGCTGTTTGTTCATATAGCAATTTAAATGCCACCTCAAAATAAATATCGATTTTGTCCGAAGTGATTATGCCATACATTTGGTCAATCGACGACGCTTCCATTTTAGCTGATCGATTTGTGTTTTGGATAGGTTGATCACAGGTTTGTCAATATTATTTGGGATTAACTCACCTAGAGCGCGAGTTTTTTTAATATATTTCGTAATTCTTTCAATATTCTTGCTTTGTTTCTTTCAAATTAGCTAGCATAAACACCAGAAATCGCATTCCTGCAAAAAGACGGCTTTCATCCAATATACAAGACACACACCGGATTTCAACCACAACACAACGTTATTTTCGTTTAAATGTTCGATACGCCAAATCTATGAAATTTCCTTAATTGAAACGTTGTTTTTCCCACTCTCTACTTTCAGTTTGTTTTGTGCTTTACAAACTATATATAAATATATATATATATATATATATATATATATATATATATATATATATATATATCATAAAATGAATTTTATCTTATCACATGAAAATGGTATTATTAATTACTTTAAAGCTGGCATTAATAAAAGAATAAACGTTTGCAAATGAGAACACGCTTAAATAGTTAATTTGAAAGAAACATTTTTTGTATATAGCCATATATTTTTCATATGAATTATAACCATGCTTTGCTTATTTTAGAGAACTGTTTAGAAATCTAATATGTAAATAAAGATTGCGACCTTGAAATAAACTTAAAATCCCTGGTGTCAAACAGGGACAAATTTTCTACGCTCTCTGTGAATCTAACCACTGCAGCATTTGGCCGCAATCTACATAAATACTTCATTTATATTTTCAGTTAGACGTTACTGCAGTTAGCGTCTGTTTGATATCTCTTTCGACAAGAAGTTCCAAGAAGTCATCTCCAAACTGTCATTATTGAAATATAAAACTCTAACTGAAGTATTGCTGCTGAATTGAACATTCATAAAACAAGAATATTATTTAGGCGAGCATGGTAACAAATATTTAATTGAAGACTCAAGGCTTAACAACCACGTGATTCCAAATAAAAATAATTGTCAGTATAACAAAGCATTTCATGACGTCCACAATGGAAAGTATTCAAGTATTTTCCAGAATTTACCAAACGGAGCACAATTTCTTTGCATTATGTAACGTTATCCACTACACACGCACTCACGTCATACACTTGCTTTATGTGAGGTAAAATACATTCCCTTCAATTTGAGCATACGTGTCATCATTTACGACCTTTATTCCCAAACAGAGAACGGGAACTAAATCGAATATTTATACAGTTTAACAACTGCTGATTAGGTAGAAAAGTTTAAAATGTATTAAAATTTGATTTTAAATATATTTTGCCGCGAACTAGGATCCAACTGCGGCACAATTACTTCGGTATTTGACAAATCCACTGCGACATCACGCCACACAAAAAACACAAATTTCAGTTATATACATAATTTTTTTATATTTATTTACTTATACCTTAAAATGGAGGATTTGTGACATCTATTTCGACCAGAAGTTCCAACTAACCATCTATTATATATAACTATGTACCAAAACAACGCAATCTGGTAATTCAAACTGAATTGCGTTTTAAACATTTGACGAGCTATAGATTTCTCGGTCAGTGATATGAAATATTAATTTAAAATTGCGAGTTTGATAAACACACCAATCCAATTATAGAAATATTATTTTGTATAAAACAAGCATTTTATAAAGTGGTCAAGTTAATGCCTCCAATATATCTGTTTCATACTAATTGAGGTCGCGTAAAATAGTATCCAGAATTTGATCGCGGCCTGGGCTTTACAATGAAATTTTAGGATTAGCTATCCGACAGTTCATGTAGAAAATGATGTCAGGTGAAGGAAAGAAAAGCAGAGACATTAAGTTAGAATACAGCAGAAACTTTTGCGAAGATTGTGGCAGGCAGGTGCGTTGGACAGAGACGCAGACTCCGTAGCAGACATGCGCGGCAATATTTTTTGCAGTACTTGCAAAGTTCTCAATAACGACGAAACCGGTCTACTTGATGAGTTCATTTTCCTGCATTACGCAACACTTATTTTAAACTGAAATATTTATACATTATGGGATTATCGTTTACATCATGCTCCTAACATCAGTTTATATGATGATTATCTTAGTCCTCACAACCACTGATTGTTTTATCAGATAAATCGTCAATTCAATATCCATTGATGGTGTGACATATGATCTATAATGCGACTAATTAAGTGACCATCGTCAGACGCCACGCACTGCGCGTTTTGACCTTCCATGATCATCATCAGAGTACGACGACAAACTGACTAGCGAGGCTCAAACTGCATTACATATATATGACAAGCAAAATAAGATATGCGGCTCTCACCTCTAGCAGTCTTGCATGCATTGTACATGACTGGAAATATCGGTTGCACAATTTTTATGCAGTCACGAACATTAGCTCTTTGTAGCTTTTGCCACACACATATATATAGACAATACAATTAAACAATAATTGATTGCGCTGGTGGTGGTAACAATCTTCTAAATCAGGTTTGCGAGCTTGAAGTGAACACCAATGCCATTGCCTTTAACCAGTCGTCGAACTACATAACAGAACTACCGCCAATCGCAACAAACTGATGAATTTCGACCTTCCACGATTACCATAAGATTACGAAGTTAAACTGACTAGCGAGGATCAAACCGCATTGCATATATATTGAAAGCAAAATTAGATATGCGGCTCTCACCTCTAGCAGTCTTGCATACATTGTACGTGACTGGAAATGACTGTTTGAAATTTCATGTTAAAAGAGATGCCACATATGCTCCAATTTAGGAAAGTCTGTCCCTAACAACAAAGATAATATATAACTTAAAATATTTGTGGTGTGCTTTAGGCTGACGCAATGGAAAGATTCTCAGAATTTGAAGAAATTTTGCGGCAATACAAAACCAGTCCGCCTCAAAGTGTTTGGACAATAAGTAGGAAAAATGAATACTGGACGAATCGCTTTTGCTACCTCATGCAGTATATAGTTAAAGCTGCCAAATATGTAAATAACTGGATTGATGTTAATAATATTTCGGAAATTTGATTTGAATAACTGCTTTCACCGTCAGATGAAAAAATTAAAGCTCAACGGTATAAACATAAATAAATTTTCTGTTTATTTTGTCGCGATTTTTGCTATAATACTCTAAATTGGGATTCTTCAATTGAAAGATTTTCATTTTCAACATATTCTAGAAATTCAATTTAATTTTCTGGATACAATATAGTAAAATCTGAATATTAATGGAACATTTTCATTGCCAGAATACTTTAATTATACCTTGGATTTAATAAAAGTGAGTAGTAAATTTATTTTAGATATTGCAACCCAAATAACAAATAACACAAATTACAGGCAATCTATCTCAATAGCGTTTAGGTAAATTGAACTTTGTGGAAAGAAATGCCTTTCACATCCAGTTTATTTTGAACAGGATAAATGAATTAATGCGCCAAATATATCACATATAATTTAAGTAATATTTATTTAAATATTGGTTAAAATCAATACATAAAATATATATTAACCAAGGAAAAGTGACTTACATGCCTTTCTAATTTTAATAATCCGTGCTTTCGGGTCAAAAATATATTTCTTGAGGACAGTAGGAAAAGTTTGATAATGTCTCTCTTAAAATAACAAATTTGACTGTCCTGTTATCTATGCTTAGCTAATCTACTGAGTAATATTACAAAACTCTGCGAAACTACCTCGAAAAATAATTACGATAAAACTGAGTAATTAATTCCCTACTGGACTTAATGTCCATTAATATTTGCATTTAATATTTGGCATATTAACGCATAAATTCCCTAGAAATTGTTTGATCATTAAAAAAAGGAAATTTATACTAGATGAATTAGTTTGATAACTCATTAATTTTAATTTCGTTATTTTGTATAAAATTATGAAAGCTAAATTAGAGGTTTAAACTACGAGATAACAAAAATTTTGTGCCATATATCTATGTAGGTGTCAATGCTTAATGCAAACACAGATAAGGAAAATTTAATTACAGTATGTTTTTCCTTGACAGCATCAAAATCTAATTTACTGGTCGCGTACATAGAGTAAAATTTATTAAATGGACTTAAACAGTTTCGGTAGACATTCTATATTTTAAATTAATTATATATAAATAGAATAAACGTTCCACAAAGTGCAAAGAAATGCATCAATATCAGCTACCAAACGTTTTGTGCCTTGGTACTTTTAAATGGATAATTTTTGGAAAAACTATGGGCAAAATCAAACGGGTTCCGTTAATTTTGTTTTGGTAAATGATTTAAATGTGGTAAAAATAACTCGTCATGATGTTATTTAAAAATAAACCCGAATAAATAGACAGGTATAAGGTTTATTCGATAAATCTGAGTTCAAAATATCAGCTGCTTTTATAATTCCCATACTTTCTCGTACGCATTCAATAATGGAGTTAACTTCATATAATGCCTTCAACGACGCGACTTAAAAGACAACAGTGTATATATATATATATATATATATGTATAAATTGTACCAACACTACAGTTGTTAAGTTGGTACCTGATACCATCACTATGGTTTCCGAATAGGTACATTGTACCCACACTATGGTTTCGTATTCGGTATATAGTACCAACAAATTGGATCAAAATTATGCTAAATTTCACAAAAATAATTATTATCACCACCTGCGCAACCTATTTTCGTTAAAATATATAAATGAATCATCAGATAAATTTATAATTCTTTTCAAATTAATAAATCAAGTTTATTTGTCCTCGATTTTGTTAAAAACTCTTTCCAGTGCGCCAAGGTTGAAAGTTAAACAAAATTCATGACTGAAATCCTAACAGATTTAGTTAAGAAGAATTTAATCTTTGAAGACTTTGAGTCTTTGTATTTTATACCAAAATAGACTTGTCAACTATTGAATTGCGTTGACAGTAAGTTTGAGAGTTTCTATTTAAGACTTTTCTTATACGTTTACTGCGAATGTAAAAAAACAAACAATTATTATTACTTATTATTACTAGTAGGACTTTTGCGGTCACAATTATAAACACCCGACCCATTAATTACTTACATATGTCAGTATAAACTAAGTGTTGTATAGTGTGGAAAAGGCAATTCATCCAGTAGACCGGTTTCGTCCTTATTGGGAACTCATCAAGTACTGGCCAGAATTTGCCGCGGACAGGATGCGAACCTGGGCACGTCTGCATCGGAATCTGGTGCTCTAACCACTGAGCTATCCTGCCGCACACTACACTACACACAATTTTCAGCTATATACTAACTAATGTAACTTGGTTAGTCAATTTTTCCTTTAGGTGGAGCTCATATGGCATCCATATAGACCCAAACTTCCAACTAACCATGCCCAATCTGTCATTACTGAACAGACACCACATTACATGGTGAAGTGGTATTGAAATGGACATTTATATAATTAAACGAACATTGGTTGCGCGGGTGGTGATAACAATTATTATAATCAAGGTTGCGGTCTTGATATAAACGCCTGACCCATTAATTACTTAAATATGTCAGTATAAACTAAGAATTGTATAGTGTAGAAAAGGCAATTCATCCAGTAGACCGGTTTCGTCCTTATTGAGAACTCATCAAGTACTGGCCAGAATTTGCCGCGGACAGGATACGAACCTGGGCACGTCTGCTTCGGAATCTGTGCTCTAACCACTGAGCTATCCTGCCGCACACTACACTACACACAATTTTCAGTTATATACTAACTAATGTAACTTGGTTAGTCAATTTTTCCTTTAGGTGGAGCTCATATGGCATCCATTTAGACCCAAAATTCCAACTAACCATGCCCAATCTGTCATTACTGAACAGACACCACATTACATGGGGATGTGGTATTGAAATGAACATTTATATAATTAAACGAACATTGGTTGCGCGGGTGGTGATAACAATTATTATAATCAAGGTTGCGGTCTTGATATAAACACCTGACCCATTAATTACTTACATATGTCTACTGGATGAATTGCCTTTTCTACACTATACAATTCTTAGTTTATACTGACATATGTAAGTAATTAATGGGTTAGGTGTTTATATCAAGACCGCAACCTTGATTATAATAATTGTTATCACCACCCGCGCAACCTATGTTCGTTTAATTAATATTCCACTATTGAAGTTCACTGGGTTGAGCAAAACGCAAGCCCGTAATCTGTTGATCAATCGCACAATCGAAAAATCCACAGTCCATCGTACGTACTAACACGGGTATGCAGGTGGATGAGCTCAAATGAATTAGGTCGCAATAAATACATTTCGCATAGAAATCATGAAATCGGTTATCTTTTGCCGTAGCCTTGCATACATTTACATGCATGGTATCTAGGCTGCCATCGATAAGATGGTCTTGGTGCTAATTCATATCGTATTAGTTTGGGCAACGGCTCTTGGACTTGCAACGATATGACAAATATTTATTAGGTGTTGCGTACCTAAAAACAATTTAGTTCAATTATGATCAGAAGGATAAACCAAAGACAGCTTGAACGAAAAGTATTATCAAGTGCACATTCGTTTCGTGCTTGCTGACGACTCATCAGCAGGAGGCGGTATTCGCTCTTTACCCCCTATATATTTGGGTGAAGAATGTCCTATTTTTCCACATTCCTTACTCAAATATGTAGTGGGTAAGGCAATGACAAGCTCACTTGATGAGATCATCATGCTGAGGCACAGGCCAATGCCTGGTACTTTTCGTTTATGCTGTCTTTGGTTTCTCCTTCTGGTCATAATTGAATTAATTTTTTATTGGGTGTGAAAAACTTAATAGATAATTGCATATAGATTAGTTCTCCGCGACAAACAGTATCTAACTCTGTAAGAATGTTTAAATAATAAATAGTCATTGCATTTCTGAATTCCGCCAAACTGATTTAAGTCATTGATAGCATAAAGCAAGAATTCGTTGCTAGATTAATACTTAATCAGTTAACACTTCAACTAAACAAACGCTAAATCAGTTTATGATTTATGCCTTGAATTAAATAATAAAATCATTCATTTTTTCCAATGTAAATGAAAAAAATATTTAATTATACTAATTCAATATTAACAAATAAGACGCAATAAATGAACCAGTTGTTCATCGACTTACAATTATTTTTAACATAATGCAGTACAGTATATTCAAAATTTCGAAATTGATACTCAATAACAAATGTGGAAGTACAATAAACATTGGAGTATTTGAAAATAGAATTATAAATTGTTCTCTTTCCAAGCATAGATACAACAAGGGAGAAATTCCAAACACGGATAATGAGAAGTTGTTAGCGAATGTGACCTGAATTCATGTGTGTACTAGTCTCTGATTAACGCTTGCTCAATTTTAAATGGAAAAGTTTCAGTGGAATATTTGGAAATAAATAATAACGTGGCTGTCGTCGAAGACTTAAATTTGAGTTTAAATTTGAAAATCCTTTACTTGAAGTGCTAAATTATCTATACTTATCTGGTCTTATAACATCCTGCCAGTTATAACAGAAACAACTTTTGTTCAATGCAAACATACGCCTGCAGCAATACCAAGAGGGCTGGCAAACGTAGAAATCCGATTATTAAATTGATCGATTACTTGTGTCTGGAAGCACAGCAACAAAAAGATTGACGCAGCATGGGTCAACGCAATTAAGACGACAAGCGTAGATAGCATTTCGGAGTTTGTTGCGTAGGAAATGCATTGAACTTATATAGATCCAAAGTCATACGTAAATGGTATACGGACTGCGGCTCTCATTAGTGCAGCATATCCAATATAAACTTATTTCTAAGGTGTCGGCCAAATAAGCTGAACCAGTACATCAATTTTCTCTTATAAATAAAGAAAAAGGTTAAAGTGATGTGTCTCCGAGTGGACTACATGCCAACAAAATAAAACCACCCATCACACTCATCATAAGTTGGAACATTTCTCACAAATGTCATGACTAGCCATCTTTGATCTCGACATAATTCAAATTATTCAGGTACAATTTTTTAGCTACCTGTTAACCGTAATTGATAGATTTATAATTTGGTCTGCGGCGTCGCCTTTTGGCAGCATTTCTGCAAATGAATTCACGAATTGTTTTAGCTTTGAATGGATAGTACATTATGGTGCTCTCAATGAGGTTACTATGGATTATTATTGTTACCGATCATTTGAGAATTACATTGCGGTTCAACGGATAGACTTTACGGCAGACCATCGCCTACCACCCACAGAATAATGTTATGTTAGAGAGAAAACATACGGAAATCGAAGCACCTGGCGCATCCTTGTCCATTAATGGGAACTGTATCGATCCATTAACTTTAGCGCTCATTCAAGGGCGTTCTCGTGTACAGGTATCTTTTTGAACAACTGCGTCGTATCTCTTGTATTGCATGGACCTAAGCCAGCTGAATCAATTCTCAAGTTTGCTTCCCGTACCGGATAACCCAGAAGTCAAAGTTTCTCGCGTTCGACTTCATTTTAGTAACATGTCAGCTCAGAAGCCGAGACATGCTCCTCATCCAGTCATGGTTCATCCACAGCTTCGTAGCTGCAAGGAAGAACTTGTTTGTAACGACGCTGCTCTAGCACCAATACGACGTAAATATTGCATTCCTTATCTGATTTCATTCGGACGTTCACAATAGAACATTTTCATGCCAGGTACGACACCCGATTCGTTAACCATAGGCAGATTGAAACCGTTCATCAAGCCGTCTGATGTGGGTGATATTAAATAATCTCAAGCAAGTTATAAATTACTTTGCTTTAGGTGTAACTGGTAGAATCGTTTTTTCTTTAAATTATTCATTATAATATGTATTAAATTTAAATTTTATTCGCAAATTTTGCGCTCTATTTCTCGTGAGTTGATCACCTATCATGAATCTAAATGATTCATATCGAATATTTTTCATAGCTAAAAATTGTGTAGCATCCTGAACTTTTCGTCAATATTAAGCCATTTCTGCGGCACGGATCGAATGCACTTCCTTTGATT